>JASEVX010000006.1:48490515-48739002 GCA_031761405.1 Serripes groenlandicus
AAACTAATGGGGTCACAGCACGGTCGACGTTACCTTACACCACTGACATTAAGGTCAATCATAGTTCAGAGTGTGTTTCACTCGTTTGAACTATTTTGTATCCGATGATTAATAAATGCAAGCGGATGGTTTTTCGTGATTCGGTCGAACCAATGAAATCGTTGAAAAGGCAGATTATAACCAATCAAAACTCGATTTTGGTGTAGGTATACACATGTGGACTGTGGTTGCAGCTTTAATCCGACTTTTCGAAATCAGCATGAGTATGGGATAGGCGCGAAACGCCCCTATCCCAAAAATTGTAAAATAACGCTAGTGCGTTCACAAAGCTTTTCTCAAATTTAATCTAGGGACCAAGTTGTGAACCCCACATGGCCCAGTTTCAAATCTAAAAGAAATGAAAGGAGATGAATATGCTGATTATTTTTCATGAAGATTGGATGGAAGATGTGGCCACAACAGAGTTCACAAGCTTTTTCTAAAATGTGACTTTGTGACCTGGTTTTTTAACCTGACTAGGCTTTGATTAAGATGCAAGTTCTGATATATTTCATAAGGATTTGATGAAAAGTATGACCTCTAGTGTGTTCAGAGCGTTTTTCTCAAATTTGGTATTGTGACCTAGTTTCTGACCCCATATGAGCCCCTTTTGAACCAGACTGGGATTTGATGGAGATGAATGTTCTGATGATCCCTTGTGATGCTATGATGACAAAATAAAATAGGCTTCTAGAATATTTATAAGGTTTTTTTTATAAAATTTAACCTTATGACCTAGTTTTATATCCCACCCCCCCCCCCCCCCCCCCCCCCGGGCCGAGTCCCGGTAGCTCAGTCGGTAGCGACGCGGGCTGTCAATCCAGGGGATGTGAGTTCGAACCCCAGCTCCGCCAACATTCATTCTGACGTTTAGCAAAAGTCACTGTGACAAGCGTCATTCGTCTTTCACCAATGGGTTAACAGTCTATGTGGAAAGGCAGCCAGTTGCTTGGAAAGTATGTTGTGTGAAGGACTGGTGTGAGAAAACCAGGAAGCACATAGGTGAACTGACTGCCGTGATATGACTGAAAAATTGTTGAAAACGGCGTTAAACCCCAATCAATCAATCATATCCCACGTGACTCAGTTTAAGTTTGACCGAGATGAAAGTTCTAATGAAATATAAACCATGATATAAAGTCCAAATACAATATAAGTTCAGAGACAATTTATGTGAACAATTACCAACTAACATTCCCCTATTGTGTTTAACATTTCCCGTAGTTTTAATCAAATCCACCCAACCTTAGATACGGCTCCTGAAGAACGAGTCGATGGACGCCAAACCAATATATAAACCGTGTTCGCCGGGGATAATAATTTCGAACGAAATAATGTATTTGAGCGGCGCTCTGTGGAAGGCATGTATTTTCTACTTGTGTAATTATAACGTTAATAATTTCTAGGAGCACCTAACGTTAGTATTGTTTAGACAACATGCTTGGTTCTGATACGCTACATTGTAGTAGTACGCACGCACATGATTGTAGATCGCTACATAGTAGTAGTACGCACGCACATGGTCGTAGATCGCTACATTGTAGTAGTACGCACGCACATGGTCGTATATCGCTACATTGTAGTAGTACGCACGCACATGGTCGTAGATCGCTATATTGTAGTAGTACGCACGCACATGGTCGTATATCGCTACATTGTAGTAGTACGCACGCACATGGTCGTAGATCGCTACATTGTAGTAGTACGCACGCACATGGTCGTAGATCGCTACATTGTAGTAGTACGCACGCACATGGTCGTAGATCAAGTACCGCTTTTCATCATAAAGATGAAGTTATATAAATCCCTATTATATTATAAGAACCAGAAGGAAGAAAGTACAGCAATATTGTATTTGTTTCTTATATTTACATAGGGCACATACGTAATCTCATGAAATTATCTATGCTGAGCCCGTGTCATTTAAGGTCAAACGATACGAATAGTAAGTGTAATGTTTTAGACATGTATTTGCCTAACACTGTTGAAATGTCAAAACAATGAGACTTCCTTGCCCATGTATGACGACATTAATTATTACAGCTACAGGCTTTTCTAGATTGTTCATCTATGCAACCACTTACATTAATGCAATGATTATTTGTATTAGATGAAAGTGCTTATAGCTATATACTAGCCTATGTATCTTTATTTTGTCATTATTCCTCAAATTGTCATTCACGCATTTTGAAACGATCTTATTTTCATTTATTGACTTATATGTATAGAGTATACATTCCATACACTACCCTTTTCCACATGTCACGTACGTCCTACAACCAGACCGTATGATGGGTATTGTGTCCTTAACCACATAAGTATGTGTTAGGTTGGCGAAAATGTAGTTCATTTTGTAATCTCTGTGAAATAGGCGTGTTATTGGGGTTTAACGCGATTTTCAACATTTGTTCAGTCATATCACGGCAGCCGGTTCACCTACTCATATGTGTCCTTGCTTTCTCATACCAATACTCAACACAACATTTCTTCCCCAGCAACTGGCTGCTTCACCACATAGACTGTTAGACCATTGACTTTTGTCAGTGTGTGTATACCACGCGACTTTTGACGTCATATTTGCATCGTCAGACAGCAATATTTGCTCTTGATAAGAATGTAAAAACAATGGTAACTTTTGAGATCACCTAGAGCCAAAATTAATATACCGGCCTTTGTCTTTTTTTAATTTGTAAAACTAACACACGAATATAGAGTGTAAAAGGGATGTTTCAAAAGTAATTTACCTTAAATTAATATACTTAGTAAGGACAAAGAGAAATCCCGATATGTGGTCACACGGGCAGGTCTATATATCTCCATGTGCTAAATTTAAAAGCATTCCTACAGGAAGCCGCCTACTCGCGGCTTCCAATAACATTCACGCAATATGAATGTCAGGAATGTTACAATGTATTAACCCTTAACCACATACAACAAATCTACAGCAGACGAATTCGAAAACATTTCGTCAAAAATAGAGAAAAAATAATACAATTGAAATTATTGTGGCAAAAGGAGAAATTGCTCATTATTTATCATTATTTATTTTGCCACAATGTTTTCAAAAGTCGTCTAATGCAGAGATGTCAGAAAGCGTCTGTGGGATAGATATGATTTTTCTAAAGGATAGATGATAAATGTGGTACATAGTTATATACGTTAATTGAGATCCCCTGCCTAAATAAAAATTGTAAAATAACGCTTGTGTGTTCACAAAGCTTTTCTCAAATTTAATCTAGGGACCAAGTTGTGAACCCCACATGACCTAGTTTTATATCCCCCCCCCCCCGGGCCGAGTCCCGGTAGCTCAGTCGGTAGCGACGCGGGCTGTCAATCCAGGGGATGTGAGTTCGAACCCCAGCTCCGCCAACATTCATTCTGACGTTTAGCAAAAGTCACTGTGACAAGCGTCATTCGTCTTTCACCAATGGGTTAACAGTCTATGTGGAAAGGCAGCCAGTTGCTTGGAAAGTATGTTGTGTGAAGGACTGGTGTGAGAAAACCAGGAAGCACATAGGTGAACTGACTGCCGTGATATGACTGAACAATTGTTGAAAACGGCGTTAATCCTCAATCAATCATATCCCACGTGACTTAGTTTAAGTTTGACCGAGATGAAAGTTCTAATGAAATATAAACCGTGATATAAAGTCCAAATACAATATAAGTTCAATTTATGTGAACAATTACCAACTAACATTCCCCTGTTGTGTTTAACATTTCCCGTAGTTTTAATCAAATCCACCCAACCTATAAGATACGGCTCCTGAAGAACGAGTCGATGGACGCCAAACCAATATATAAACCGTGTTAGCCGGGGATAATAATTTCGAACGAAATTATGTATTTGAGCGGCGCTCTGTGGAAGGCATGTATTTTCTACTTGTGTAATTATAACGTTAATGTTTTCTAGGAGCACCTAACGTTAGTATTGTTTAGACAACAAGCTTGGTTCTGATACGCTACATTGTAGTAGTACGCACGCACATGATCGTAGATCGCTACATTGTAGTAGTACGCACGCACATGATCATAGATCGCTACATTGTAGTAGTACGCACGCACATGGTCGTAGATCGCTACATTGTAGTAGTACGCACGCACATGGTCGTAGATCGCTACATTGTAGTAGTACGCACGCACATGGTCGTATATCGCTACATTGTAGTAGTACGCACGCACATGGTCGTAGATCGCTATATTGTAGTAGTACGCACGCACATGATCGTATATCGCTACATTGTAGTAGTACGCACGCACATGGTCGTATATCGCTACATTGTAGTAGTACGCACGCACATGGTCGTATATCGCTACATTGTAGTAGTACGCACGCACATGATCGTAGATCAAGTACCGCTTTTCATCATAAAGATGAAGTTATATAAATCCCTATTCTATTATAAGAACCAGAAGGAAGAAAGTACAGCAATATTTTATTTGTTTCTTATATTTACATAGGGCACATACGTAATCTCATGAAATTATCTATGCTGAGCCCGTGTCATTTAAGGTCAAACGATATGAATAGTAAGTGTAATGTTTTAGACATGTATTTGCCTAACACTGTTGAAATGTCAAAACAATGAGACTTCCTTGCCCATGTATGACGACATTAATTATTACAGCTACAGGCTTTTCTAGATAGTTCATCTATGCAACCACTTACACTAATGCAATGATTATTTGTATAAGATGAAAGTGCTTATAGCTATATAATAGCCTATGTATCTTTATTTTGTCATTATTCCTCAAATTAATTTGCTTCGCTCCTAGGTTCTCAATGTTGATGGGATATCATTTCGACTTATTCGCATGTGTCTGGATATACTTAACAGTCGTATTTGCCGTAATGCGATTGTAAATGAAATGTTGTTAATAAAGCCTTCTATCAATACGATATTGTTGAATTCTGTGCTCGTTAACTACATACATTTGTAAATGTCATTCACGCATTTTGAAACGATTTTATTTTCATTTATTGACTTATATGTATATAGTATACATTCCATACACGACCCTTTTCCACATGTCACGTACGTCCTACAACCAGACCGTATGATGGGTATTGTGTCCTTAACCACAAAAGTATTTGTTAGGTTGGCGAAAATGTAGTTCATTTTGTAATCTCTGTGAAATAGGCGTGTTATTGGGGTTTAACGCGATTTTCAACATTTGTTCAGTCAAATCACGGCAGCCGGTTCACCTACTCATATGTGTCCTTGCTGAAAAACCGGAGATAGGGCTCTGTAAGCGGCGTAGACTGCGCCATGTTTTATTAAAAATGATGAAGAAATAAAAAAGTTACCTTTGTTTTATTTCTAAATCGAAGTAAAATATTTCTGTCCACCGTAGCATTTGTGACGTCAAAGTCACGTGGTATACACACACTGTTTGTGAAACCCCTGGATTTAGAGACCGCGTCGCTACCGACTGAGCTACTGGGAGTATCTCGGTGTAATAAATGACCTTAACCCTTTCCCTCATATAGACGCTTTCTGACGCCTCTGCAGCAGACAGCTTTTTGAAAACATAGTGACAAAAGAAGAAATTGCACAAAACGTGCAATTTCTCCTTTTGCCACAATGTTTTCCACTTTTAGTCATAGGTTATCCATTCAATTATAAAGTTTCCTATTCTTCGGCAAAACATGTTCAAAGTCGTCTGCTGCAGAATTGTCGTATGAGGGAAAGGGTTAACTCCATCGACATTTGAGCCGTTCCGAGAGAAAAACAACACTATGGCCTCTGCGTAATATACTGATCTAGATCAGACTACGCAGACCGTGCAGGCTAATCCGGGCCTATACATTCCGTCTCATGGGGAAAGAGGTATAGAGTTATGATTCCTGAAACAGAAAAATCCACAGGACGCAGAGTCCACAATGCTGGTTATCTCGCGGGACGGCTCATTTGTTAGGTTATAAAAATGTAAGTTCATTTATCGCCACAAGTTGTAGTATAGTATCTCTATAAAACATATGGGTTTTAATATATATAAGTTTTCATATTGGGGTATTTTATATTTGTCAGAAGTCTTGAACAATGAACAACTGAGCAATTATGTCTAAAAGCAAAATGTCTGATTCATTGCGATTAGTTTTCTTTTTTAGTGTGTACATAATGCTTCGAAACAGGTTGACATGACGTGACTATCACGTGTATATAATGTCTTTGTAATCCTAGGTCAAAAGGATGATTCATTTCAAGATCGTCAAGAGTCAGCTGAAATGTACCACAATAACGCCCAAGCTTGTAATCGTTTTTAGGCTTTTTATACTATTTACGTCTGGATGATGATATCTATCTTTTTGCAAAACCCTTTTTTTTTTTTTTTTTCCTCATTCGCTGTTGTTTATATTGATATACTGTATTTGGAATATCATAAAAATGCCACAAATAGCACCTGTGTTCCCTACGAACAATACGCACGTCCATACGAAGTCTCGAAACTCTGGCTGTAATTATTCAGAAATGCCCCCTTTTTGACTTAGAAACAGACGAGCGTTGGCGTTCGCTCAACGGCGCTCTTGGTGAGTTAATATGTGTGTGTCGCTAGCTGGCTGTATTGAATATGTGAAAGTGGGCTTACAGGCTATGTGCGTGTAATGTGTTACAATGATCGTGGTTGAGCTAGGTTTTTTTTATATATATAATTTGACCTTGCGCGCAAAATGAAAGAAAGGGTTACGGAACAGGGTCCCGTTCTGACGGGTTGTGAAAAAAAGGGTGAACACGTTTAAGAGATAAGTTCGTTCTTATTTAATTAATGACCCCCTGTTTAATTGGATTTAATATACATGTAATATATACATGTGTGGTGCATTCATGTCGTTTGACTTACAAAATACATGGATGTGCGACCCAATTAATATAATCTATTAAGTCAAACATTTATTAATTAAGTACATATTCCTATCTAGTAAAACATTCGTTTAAGTATCCCACTCATACAGGGGAACCAAATGGAGACTACAGAGGTTTCTTTAAACCTTATGTTACTAACCGAGCCGTCCCGCGAGAAAACCAACAATGTGGACTCGGCGTAAAGTATCGATCCGGATCAGCCTAAGCATGCCGCGCAGGCTAACCCGGAGAGACAATGTTTGCCTCCTGTGGATTTTTCTGTTTCAGGAATCATATCCCCTAAGAGACGGGAGTTGTCGGCCCGGAGTAACCTGCGCGGATTGCGCAGGCTGATCTGGATCGATACATTACGCAGAGACCATAATGTTGGTTTTCTCGTGGAACGGTTCAAATGGCGAACAACGCCTGATCCAGATCTACCCTGGCCGTACCTAACTCGCAGGGCCCACACTAAATAGTTCGACCTATCCATAGCTCGAAGCATCCAATTGTGGACGTTACGAACGACGATGAATTGACTTATCCTAACTATATTCATGTTTGTTGGGTTGTGATAACGCATACGTTATAATGCAAGTGTGTTTTATTTTGATCACAAACACATTTATGACGTAGAGATTTCAAAGTACTTCCAAAGAAAAAAAACACAGTTTATAGATTGGTTGTAGGTTGATTGATTGATTGGGTTTTAACGCCGTTTTCAACAATTGTTCAGTCATATCACGGCGACCAGTTCACCTACTCATACGATTCCTGGTTTTCCCAAACCAGTACACCACACAACATACCTTCCAAGCAACTGGCTGCTTATCCACATAGACTGTTAAACAGCCCATTGGTGAAAGACGAATGACGCAGGTCACAATGACTTTTGTCAACCGTCGGAAAGAATGTTGGCCGAGCTGGGATTCGAACTCACAACCCCTGGATTGACAGCCCGCGTCGCTACCGACTGAGCTACCGGGCTCGGCCAGATTGGTTGAAGGAAAGAAATATTCAATAAACTTGTTCAACATGCATTTTTTACGTTAGTCGAGTTAGTCGAGCATACATGTAACAGTCATGGTCTAAGACAAGATACTTGTATTCAACACCACCATTAAATGCTAAATGCAATAAACGAAATTACGGTTCTACTCTGGTCCTAAAGACGTAAGTAAATAAAGGTCGAGTATGCTTTGGCTTTCATCAGTAGAACATAAATTCGGATGAATTTCCTTCATAGGCACGAACATAATTGGAAGATCGACCTCTAGCACAGCGATAAACCTCGTGAAACCCCAAGTGATATATAGGTAAAACTGACGATCCTACATGTACGTTAACGACATAACATGTTACATCAATTGTGTAACAAGGTTTTAGCTTATTTTAATCACGCTCAATGTCTGCTTCCTGGAGACTTTACCAGTACTCGCGTCGATTATATTGAAAAATCCCAAAGGCAGAACCTAAGACAATTGGTATGCACCCCAAAAAAGGATTCATCAGCTGAGTATTTAGTAATATTGTTTAAACGGATATTCACTGCTTTCTTCAATTAACTGGGAAGTTTATGTTGCTGCATTGTATCATTGTTGAAATTACAATTATATCATTCTTTGACGGTTTACAGAAGAAAACGTTTAATCGACGTTTGCACTTGCCCACATTGTTTGTACAACTGTCGCAAAGCATGGGTGAACATAGTCTGGTTCCGTGCGTACTATATTACAATTATTACGTAACATAGTGATTGGGGCAGGTAATCCAGACTAGTGCGAACAGAGCTTCACTTTAGCGTCGATACAATATTTGTATGCGTACGTGACAACTGACATGATTTGCAACGAGTGCGGTGCGGGTTCGAAAGAGGGGTAAGTGTTATCCCATATCACCTAAATAAGTGTGCCACTGAACAAATTAATTGGACATACACTGACATGCTTTATGACTAGAAAGTTGTGCCTAGATTGCGTTTAGTTTGAGAACTGTTCACGGAAATGGCTGACAACAGAGTGTGAAGTCACACATATTACATGTGTTTTAACATTTTTGAAAAACAACTCTCTTCTTCTCAAAAGAATAGCTTTTATCTTTAATTTATAAAAAGGGAGATCCAGAAGACCTTGAAAACTGGCGCCCTATATCTCTCCTTAACGTAGACTACAAAATTTCGACAAGATGCCTATCTAAACGTTTGCAAAAGGTTTTACCAGATTTAATAAGCCCTGACCAGCAAGGATATATTAAAGGGCGTTACATCGGCTATAATATTAGACAAATTCAAGATATCATAGATTACGCAGATTTATTAGAAATTAATGGTGCCATATTATTTCTTGATTTCTAAAAAGCTTTTGATACAGTAGAACATCCATTTATGTTTAAAGTAATTAGAAAATTCGGATTCGGAAATTCTTTCATTCAATAGTTGGAAACGTTCTATAGTAATATCACAACATGCATCTATAATAATGGTTGAAGGTCAAATGTATGGAAGCCCTGGAGGGCAATTTTGACTTGCGGCTAATGACTTTCGACTTTTGACTTTTGACTTAAGACTTATGACTTGTGACTTTTGAGTTATGACTTGTACCTTCATTGTAATATTGGCGCGCATTTCGAGAATGTGCGTAGAAGATGGCTGACGTTGGCAACGATAACGATAAAGGTCAAGGTCACACTTAGAGGTCAACATTTTGTATTTTATACCTAGTCCGGGTTATAACATAAAAAGATATTGTTGTATCTTTATAATAATTGGTAGAAATGTTGACTCTGATATGTAGGCGTGTCAAGTACAAGACCCATGACTCTGTGTCAAAGGTCAAGGTCACATATTTTTTTTGTAATTTATACCTTGTCTGGTCTATAACTTCACAAGTAATTGTTGTATCGTCATGATGCTAGGTACAAATGATCACCCTGATAATCAGGTGTGTCGCATACAAAACCAATGAATCTATGTCAAAGGCCAAGCTTGCACTAAGAGGTCAAAGTCCAATTTCTTTAGATTGATACTTCCTGGGCCATTTCTTTTCTAGGCATTGTCATATATTCATTTTACTTAGTACTAATGTTCACACTGGCGAGTAGGTGTGTTACGTACAAGGCCAATGACTCTATGTAAAAGGTCAAGGTCTCACTAAGAGACCAAATGTCAACAGTTGATAATTTATACCGTATCCGGGCAATACATTTATATGCCATTGTCATAGTTTCGTAGTTCTTGGCAGAAATGTTCATTCTGATTAGTAGCAGGTCATGGTGGAGACACTTGACTCTTTGTCAAAGGTTAAGGTCACAGTTGGAGGTCAAGGGTTAAAGTTTGGCAATAACAATTTGTTGTCGTATTTTCATACAACAGGTAGAAATGTTCATTCTGATGAAAGGGTGTGTCACATCTAAAACCCATGACAGTCAATGTTCAAGGTCACACTAAGAGCTCATAAACACAAAATGCTTGACAATAATGGGCTCGACATGTTGCCCACGGGCATCTAGTTGAACTAGGGTACCAATCCTCACACAATTGTTTTGTGGTTAGTTGTTGCGCACTCTAGCTGTACATTTTTATATGGCTTCAGTGACACCGTGGTTATGGCCCATAACGTAGATATTTAAATTGTGGACACATTTATGTGAGTAGATCTTAGCTGACTTAAATTTCGATGAAAAAAAGCTGAATGCTGGCGGTTTGTACAGTTAATACTGGTAAACCGCTAGGTATGCGAAGCCTTGGTTATCCCTTTGAAGCCACAGACGAGTTTGAAACTCGGTCATGTGCGTCAAGAACTAGGTCACAATGTCAAGTAACAGATAACCTTCTGAATCCCTGATTTTTTTTATAGAACTGTTTTAGCTGAATTTTACCGACCAAGAGCGTTTCTGTTTATACAGCACCTACCAAATGTTTCCGGTCAAGGGTTTGATACAGCAATAAAAGGAAAACATTCATTTACAACAAAATGCAATGCTTTAATTTCAGTGAAATTATTCACATTCTCTATTAACATGAAAGGAAACAAAAACAAAAATATACAATAGATCAAAACACAAAGAACAGTTCTCGGGAAAGTCATTCTTAAGATATTAGACAGGCCATGTTAAGCAGACTACGAATTATTCATCCCTTTAGTCTTTCTGAAGGTTGATGTTCAACTAGCAAGATAATATATGTGACGCATGGTGCTTATGGTCAATTTTAAACATGTTGGTATATATTCTGAAAATATAATCTTATCCGAGATATATGATGTAGATCTACATTCCAATGCAAAATTCTACGGATTTATGTTTATATCATCATCTATAAAAAACTTAAAATGTTCAATTGTTAGGCTAACAGCTAACAAATAAGCGTAGAAAGAAAATTACTATGCATAATATTCTTATCCATTTAGTCAACTTATGTGTACTGAAAAAACAATATTTTCCCAATATGTTCATGCAAGTTGCACAACGCAATGCTGAATGCTTTTCTTCTTTTTTTGCGTTCTGAAATTGACTATATGCTAATTGACTAGATTTGTTCATGACGTTAATGATGTCACTTTAATGCTCAGTTTTGACGTAACGTCATTTAAGCCAGGAGCCCGGTTTTCGCAGATTGGACCTCATATTTTATTTGTACTTTTTGCAAAGTTGTCAAGCTGGACAGACATTTGCCACTGTGAAAGACATCCACAATGGGTCAATATTTGGCTCGCAAAAGATACTAGTAACACGCCAAAGTAGTTTGTGACTTGCAATTCATGATAAACGCCAACTAATTCAGCAAGCTACTTGTGACTATTGACTTACAACTTGTGACTTACAACTTGTGACTTACAGCTTATGACTTACAGCTTGTGACTTACAACTTGTGACTTACAGCTTGTGACTTACAGCTTGTGACTGGTGACTTACAACTTGTGACTCATGAATTAAAGTAATATAAAGACACTGTACGAGTGGATAAGGTAAAATCTAAACATGTGCCATGTAAGTCGCTCACCTGAGAAAATTGCTAATGCAGTTCTATGTAAAACGAATGTTCCTAGGGGCGAGGCTGATTTGAACCCCAAGGGCATAATTTGAACAATCATGGTAAAGGACGACTAGAAGCTGCTGCATATCAAATATCCAAGCTCTAGGCCGAACCGTTCAATGATTTTTAAACCTATATAATGAAACTCTACAGTCAATGAGCCCGACACAATTTGATACATGTAGACAGGGCACACATAATTTACAAGTAACCCAGAAACATCGACATGATTTGAACAAACATTTTAGAGGTCCACAAGAAAATGAAACATACCAAATGTCTTAGATCTACGGCTTGCAGTTTTGGACAAGAAGATTTTTAAAGGTTTTTCCTATATAACTCTATGTTAAACATGTGACCCCTTGGGCGGGGCCAATTTTGATCCGATGGACATGATTTGAACAAACTTTGTAGAGGTCCACTAGACAATGCTACATACCAAATAGTAGCAGTTTGTGACGAGAAGATTTTTTAAGTTTTTCCTTACGACTGCATGGAATTAATTTCTTTGAACAATTTTGGTAGAGGACCATGCCGGGATGCTACCTATGAAGTTTCATTAAAGATTCTTGAGAAAAAGTTGATTTTGTAAATTGCTAACGGACGGACGGACGACGGTCCATCGCGTAAGCTGACCTGGCATTTGGCCAGTATAGCTAAAAATTACTATTGAAATAATTGCCTGGACAAGGTATATATTACACATTTTTGACATTTGACCTTTAAGTGTGACCTTGACCTTTGACATAGATTCATGGGTCTTTGTACGCAACACGCCTACTCACCAGGGTAAACAATTATACAACTTTGTATAAAGATACACTTGTGAAGTAATGGCCTGGACAACGTATAAATTACACATTTTTTACCTTGGACCTATAACTGTGACCTTGACCTTTGATATAGAGTCTTCGGTCTTATACACGACACGCCTTCACACCAGGGTGAACATTTCTACAAAGATTCATGACTATTCAACAATAAATTGTAAAGAAATTGTCCAGACAAGGTATAAATAACATATTTTTGACCTTTGACCGCTAAGTGTGACCTTGATATTTGACATAGAGTCATAGGTTATGTACGCAACACACCTACTCATCAAGGCAAATAATTCTACTAAGTATTATGAAGATAAAACAATAACTTGTGTGGTTATGCCCTGGACAAGCCATCTTTTACGCTCGTTCTCGAAATGCCCGCCAATGTAACACCGAATACACAAGTCATAACTCAAAAGTCAAAAGTTCAAGTAAAAAGTCAAAAGTCATTAGTCGCAAGTCAAACTTGCCCTCCAGGGCTTCCATACAAATGTGGTACATCCAGCAATAGGCTTAAAGCAAGGATGCTCATTAAGTGCGCTAATCTTTATACTTGTTGCCGAAATATTGGCAATTAAATTAAAAACTTCATGCGATTTTAAAGGAATCATTATATAAAATTCAAATGAACAAAATAACTGTCTCAAGTTGACCCAACTCGCCGACGATACCACCGTTTTTGTAAAAGATAATACGGATGCAAAAATCGCTCTAAAAATTGTTGACGAATTTAGCTTACATTCGGGCCTTACATTAAACAGAAAGAAAACTGAATGTCTCTGGATTGGCAGTTCAAAAATGTGGGATGAAAATATAGGTAATATAAAATGTGCAAAAAACAGTCAAGGCACTTGGAATAACGTTTGGTTACGACATAGAGTATTGTGATAAAAGCAACTGGGAGAAACCAATAAGGGAATGTACACAGACTATTCAAGCATGGAAAAGACGTCACCTCACATTTTATGGCAAAATTATTATAATTAAGACTCTCTTATTACCAAAATTTGTATACATGTTTCACTCATTTACAGTACCAGATAAAGTAAAACATGATATTGATAAGTTACTATTTGATTTTCTGTGAGGTGGAAAAAGGGAAAAAATTAAAAGGAAAACTTTAATAGGTACAAAATTAAATGGGGGCCTTAATATGATAGATATTGAAAGCTTTTTAAGGTCAATAAAACTAAAATGGATAAAAACTTTGCTGCACGAAGATGGGTCAAATTGGAAAATTATTCCTAGGAAATTACTTAACCAATTTGGGAAAAACCTTTTAATATTCAACATGAATGTCAAATCATTGAGAGATTTGCCAAAAACAGAAATAAGACTTACTCCTTTTTACATAAATGTTTTAAATGCATACTTTGAATTTAAATCACTTGAACCTAATTTTAGCATATTTCCACTTAAGTTCGTTGACATAAGGAAACAACTTTTATGGGGTAATAAACACATTCGTTTCAGGGGGGAAACTCTCATTTTTAAAAGCTGGATAAATTCCGATATTCTGTTTTTGAACGATATAATTGGACAGTCGGGTTGTTTAGACGAAACAAAAATACTTGGTAAACTAAAAAATAAAACTAATTGGATAAGTCAAGTCAATATCATTAAAAAAGCAGTACCGGGAGTATGGAAAGGTATTTTAAAATCAAGAGAATCAAAGTTAACAGTGGTGAACGCAACATTAAAGCTTACATTTAACAGGGAAAACAGTCTAAATATGAATAATAAAGATTTTTACAAGACAATGTTAGATAACACATTTATTAAACCGTACGTCCATAGAAAATGGAATAACACATTTCATAGTGATATCAATTGGAAAGATTTCTATACATCTTTGGAAATGGCATGCATTGACAACCGCATCAAACAATTCAAATTTAAATTAATTCATGATATATTAGCAACAAAACAAAACCTTTTTAAATGGAAAATTGAAAAAAATCCAAATTTTCAATATATGTAAAGTAGTAGAAGACTATGAGCACTTTTTTTATGACTTGTAAAGCAGTCAGACCTCTTTGGGAGAGACTACTTCCAATTTTCAGATTAAGTGGGTTTGAAAATAATGTACAATCATTAAAACCCCTCATTATAGGATACAACATAACAAATAAGTGTTACAATGATGTAAACATGATTTTTAATCTCACAGGATTTTGTATTTATAAGGGTTACTATATCAGCGATAAAAAAAATGCAAATACATAGTGTAGAGAACTTATTCATCAAAGAATACAGATTTTTGTATACTTATTTGTCTTCAAAAAATAAACTTTCAACATTTTTGGTAAATTTCAATAGGTATCTGTAGATAAGCAGATATATATATATATATATATATATATATGCTTCATGTTTTGTACTGTAATTGTAATTTACATTCGTTTATGTTATGTAAAAATGTAAAATAAAAGAAGTTGAACGACTTCACAAAAAAAACAAAGATTTTGAAAGTATGCCACAAATAGGCACACGCGCGGGCTCCCGTTTTTTTTCTTTACCGCGCACCCTCGCGATAACTCCGTCCTGTACTTCCCCCTTATTGGTACGCCAAATCACTTACCATGACGTAACCCATTGTTCGTGCTAATGTTATTCTACCTTCAGTTTTTATTGTAACAGAACAGAACAGGGTTGGGGTTTTTTTAGAAGGAAAGATCAATATGAATTCTCGCCAGAAATATATACACCAGACGAACATTCATCAATTGGATTCTTTTCTGTTTACAATTTAAGAATACTGAATATAAAGGCATGTGAATACAGGGGATGTACGAGCCTTAACTGAATTTTCGGAACACGGTTGTTACGACATCTTACTGTCAGATGATTAAGTGTAGCAATTAATTTACAAATGCATACATTGCTCGTATGTAATGTACAACAGACATTTCATATTAATAGTAGTTGTCACTAAAGATAAAGGAGGCAATTGTGTTGTTTAAAGCACACACGTGACGCCCTCCATGAACCAGGTCAAACCATAGCGGACAACAGCCGCAGAAAAGAGGTAATCGTGCACCGAAACACCAGATACACAAAGCTAAAGCCTCTCTAAGCATACAATATGGCTCATTACCGTGGGCTTAGAAACATTCGGCGACCATGCGGAGGCACAGTTTAACTAGTTTAATAAGAGTTTAAAGATATAGAATTATTGCAGTTTTGGATTGGTTGTATACAACCGATTAGTGATCGTGAGAAACAAGCGCACACTTATTTATAAGTGAAGGGTTTTCGTTTGTTATTGCTATGGTCATTTAATGAAAAAAAAACGACCTTTGTTTTGTAGTACATTTTATTTTAATCAAGTGTAGCGATAAATAAACCTTTTTGACAAAGTTGGGCCACTGTATGCCTCTTAACTGACCTAAATAGACGGGTGTATTAATTAAACCTTTTCCAAACGTCAACTGCTAAAGCACCACGAGAAAAAATGGTGGTTTTCTTAGACACACTGTGTCCTATGACAAATAATGTCTTTATCTTTAGATTTTCGTTTCTTTTCTCCAGTTGATTCACTGTCTGATAGTCTATGTGGAAAAGCAGACAGTTGCTTGGCAGGAATATTGTGAGGAATACCGTGTTAGGAAGCCCGGAAAAGCTGGCCGCCGTGATACAACTGGAAACAAATCAATTAATCTAGCTGGTTCCCTTTGGTCTGATAATAATGATATGGCATAACAGGCCATCAGTACGCTTAACTTTTTCACGATTGCAGACGGCACCTGCAGCAAACGAATTATGAACATTCTGACAAAAAGAAGAATTGATTATGGAGAACAATAAAATAGGAGTTTGGATTCTTTCTTTTTCCCTCAATATGTTTCTTTTATAAATTCTAACAAATTTCCACAGGTAAATAACATATATTGAGGGCTAATTTGGGATTATTCAGGAGGCCGCTTAAATCTACGTAATTGTTACTTAATGTGGAACCGTCATTCCTACTCAATTACCCTCGAGGCTGACATTAGATAGCCAAGCTTCAAAGCACAACTCAAGGCAGCTTGGGAATATACTTATGTGACTCAGGTATAGTTCAGTGTTACTACAAGAAGAAGACTAGTTTCCGCACACCTTTTTCGGCTGTTCATGCTATGATTAAACCCATAGATATATAACTCGCGTCATGGCTTGGGATTATATTGAAGATCACCACGGTCAATGGCCAAAGCTACTAAAAATAGAACACGTGTTGTCGCTCTATAACATGAATTTGGCTGAACATTCGTTAAGTCAACTGAGCGAACACCAAACTATTTGGGGATACGATAGTATTAAGGTTAACTCTAGCCAAGGTGTTTGCCATTATATAAATTAAGAAAAAATGAAAAATCCTCTGAAACAGACCGATCAAACTGAAAAGTAAACTTAAATTTAAATTTCATATCTAAGTGTAATTGAAACTCATGCTTGTTTACATCATGATAAGACTAATATTTTCAAGTGTTAATATGATATCTAGAACAACTAAATGCAACCTTTACATGTTCATTGACAAATTTATGAGTCACCTATTTCGAAGTGAAGTTTAACTTTTAAGAAGTTGAATTTACATAAATATAGCGACAAAAGTTACTTTTGACGTTAGTGGGGGAAACCTGAAACATGTTCGGTTATTGCGCTGACTTGCATCAAGGATGTATCGAATGGTTGTCGATGTGATGTCTTAAAACATTATTCGCATTTGCATCTAAAATGTATCTTTCCCGTCTCCTTTATCTATTTCCATTGCTGACATATTCAATTTTTAAAGTTGTCGTCTTAAATACTTAATCCTTTACCAAATACAACACATTTGTAGCGTATGCCTTTGAAAATCAAATGCAAACATATGAAAATTTCTCGATATTTAAGTAGTATAATTGAAATCAGTTGAAGACATTGGTGCGAAAGGTTAAATTGCTTACCATGAGGAATAACTCTTCTTTTCACAATGTTTTCACAGCATGTGTGAACGGGATGAATTTGAAACTTACCCATAATCCAACTATAAGTACAACAGCGATGTAAACTCCAATTGTTAGATGATCTTGCCAATACAGTGTTTCAGTCATGTCTATTTCAACGTCTTAAACAAAATATAATTAGACAACTTTAAACGATAAACAAATAACTTGAATGGTGTAAACAAAGAACGAGTTCATCTATAGTTTAAGGTTTAAATCCTTTATCTACATTTATGTTAACACGCCGTTCGCGGAACTCAAAAACAAATAAGTTGATAAACTTCGAAACAATACAGATTTGTAAACATGTGCACATTTGCGCAGTATAATAATGCTGTTCAACACTCACATATCCTAGTCTATTTATTGTATTTTGTTGTTCTTGTTTTAAATACTAACAATAAATAGCAGAGCACATATACCTTTGTCACTAAATAAATATACATCATCCAAGTTGGATTAGATGCTGATACTTATAAGACTATAATCTTACGTAATACCTTAGTATGCGCTGTATTTAAACGTAGTCTGAAATTAAATTAAATATGTACATATTAAGTCGACTAAGCAATGGTGAAGATAACATTACCTAATGCAGGTTATAACTTTAAGTTCGGGAAAACTTCTACACACTGCTTTAGGTGGTATTCATTTATATGATCGTACTTTGATTAAGTGATTAGCCGCTATCGGTTTCATCGGAGGAGACTTAACAGTTATTTAATGTCAGTCCGCCCGTATGTCCGTCCGTTCGTCTGTCACTAAGACCAAACTTAATTATTTTTCTATTATCTCAAAGGTATAATTCTGGCCTAACAGGATATGAGCCGTCCCATGAGAAAACCAACATTGTGCGACAAGTATCAACCCGGATCAGCCTAAGTATGCCGCGCAGGCTAACCCAGACAGACACTTTTCGCCTCCTGTGATTTTTTTCTGCTTCAGAAATCATTACTCTATACCTCTATCCCCCTGAGATGGAATGTGTCTGTCCGGATTAAGCTACTCGTTCAATTCAGGGTTTTTACATGTTTCCTTAAAATAAAATAATAATGTGACATTGGATGACCTACCTTTTGATCTCAAGATCAATGTGTCAAAAGCAAATGCTCATGAAAAACAAATCGTCAATTGAGGATATATTCGCCCTTAAAAATGGATAGCATCTAGATATGAGCCGTCTCGCGAGAAAACCAACCTTGTGGACATTGCGTAAAGTATCGACCCAGATCAGCCTAAGCATGCGGTGCAGACTAACCCGAACAAACCCTGTTCGACTCCTGTGGATTTTCTGTTTCAGGAATAATTACTCTATACCCCTGAGACGGAATGTGTCGGCCCGGATCAATCTGCGCGGATTGCGCAGGCTGATCTGGGTCGATAAATTACGCAGAGGCCATAATGTTGCTTTTTCACGGGACGGCTCATATATACATGTAGGTCCCTTGATAGTGAAAATAACATGTGTACGTCACGCGCGTCTGTGAATTGTTAAACCCTTCCCCACATACGACAAATACTTTGAAAACGTCTCGGCAAAAGTGTGAGAAATCCCAATAAATGAGAGTTAAATTATCAAATAAAGTGGAAACACTATCGCAAAAGGAGAAATTGCTTATTTAGAAAATTCTTTTGCCACAGTATTTTCACAAGTCGTCTGCTGCAGAGGCGTCAGAAAGCGTCTACATGTAAGAAAGGATTAAAACAACGCAAGTACGAATGCACTATACCGTCGGTGTAATACAGTTTAAACGTATAATCATTCCCCGACAATTCTGCAACAGGCAACTTAAACAACCTGTTGACAAAACTATGGACAATCTCTATAAATGAATACATACTTTTTTAATAGAAGCGAAAACGCTGTGGCAAGTGGGGAAACTGCTCGGTAAAACTAATTTCTCCATTTACCATATTTGTTTCATAAGTCGTCTGCTGCACAAGCATCATAAAGCGTCTCAATGTGGGAAATGGTTAAATTAAGTATTGCCTAGTTATGCAACACGATGATGGATGGTCAGTGCCAACACAAGGACGGTCATAGTGCTTGTATTCCACGAAAACGTT
Source organism: Serripes groenlandicus (assembly GCA_031761405.1). Classification (NCBI taxonomy): domain Eukaryota; kingdom Metazoa; phylum Mollusca; class Bivalvia; order Cardiida; family Cardiidae; genus Serripes; species Serripes groenlandicus. Next base: position 48,510,290 of record JASEVX010000006.1, read on the forward strand.
TACCTTCGATTCGTGAACGTATTGAACGTCAAGTGGTGGCTCCTGCTCTTTCAACTGCTGCATGTTTCCTATTCGGTTAATGGCTCCAAATAATGAAGATGTCTTAGGTGCAGCCTTAAAAGGGTTGTTTCTTGTGGTACAGCCTTAACAGGTATGCTTCTTGTGGTACAGCATCAACAGGGCTGTTTATCGTGATACAGCCTTGATAGGGCGGTTTCTTGTGGTACAGCCTTGACAGGACTGTTTCTTGTGGTACAGCATTGACAGGGCCGTTTTTTATGGTGCAACCTTGACAGGGCTGTTTCTCGTGGTACAGCATTAACAGGGCTGTTTCTCGTGGTACAGCCTTGACAGGGCTGTTTCTTGTGGTACATCCTTGACAGGACTGTTTCTTTTCGAACATCATTGATAGGGCCGTTTCTTGTGGTGCAACCTTGGCAGGGCTGTTTCTTGTTGTACAGCATTGACAGGGCCGTGTCTTATGGTGCAACCTTGACAGGGTTGTTTCTTGTGGTACAGCCTTAACAGGTATGCTTCTTGTGGTACAGCATTAACAGGGCTGTTTCTCGTGGTACAGCCTTGACAGGGCTGTTTCTTGTTGTACATCCTTGACAGGACTGTTTCATGTCGAACATCATTGACAGGGCCGTTTCTTGTGGTGCAACCTTGGCAGGGCTGTTTCTTGTGGTACAGCATTTGTTCCGCTCTATGTGATGATTAACGGAAAGATAACGATGTGTATTCAAGTCTTTTATTACTAGTCTTCAACAGCACCGTAAAAAACTGAAACAAAATAAATGCTTCCTTTAATACCTACTCTATCACTCATTTGCTTGTCTTTATATTTGACTTGTAAAGCCTGCACTGGTAAAACAATGAAAACATCGTGGAGAAATGAGGAATTTCCACTGACAGGCAATGTCCCATCCCCCAACGATGCTTTCATTCCTGTTCAAGGATGACATTATCTATATTTATATCCGAAAGAACATTGCAACAACTGAAGATGCTAAGCAACTATGGAATAAAGAGTTCTGAGAAGAAACGGATGCGTCACCAAACAATGTGAAAAAAGGTGCAAATACGTGCACTTTCTTTAATGCTTATAGTATTAATTACTGAAATTATGAATACTGAATTCAAACATTCAAGAGAATGAAATCGTTGCTCAATACGAGCAACGATTTATTTCCTCGAGAAAGCCCAGAAACGCACAGAATGCTTGACGCGAAAAGTCATGACTGTACGCTAAACACTTTAAATACAAAAAATATAAAGATGCAACAATAACAGTATATACATAACATGTAGCTGCAGAGTGCACTGGCTCTATACACTGATCACTGGTTTAGAAATCAGAAAACATGTGACTTTCTTCTTGGTGCGCGAATCAAGAGCGATAACTGCTCCTTGACCATACCAAAATCAAAGTACTTAAAGTTTATAAAGTAACGATCCAGCACACTCCCAGTCTGATATCCATGATATCATTATATGGATATCACCATCCATTACAAACTGAAATTAATATTAAACTGTCGAAGTACAACATACAGACCGCATAACATGAATGCACTGTGCAAACAACTAATCAATCGCAGACACAATATATGCATGCCATACCCTGCTTAGGGGCTCTTCACATAAGCTTGCCTCCAAAGCCAAAAATGTATAAACTAAGCTCAGTGACTAAGCAAACAAAGTTTAGCACTGAAATATGAAAATGCATGAAAAGAATAGTGAACACATAGGTTTAACAATACTATGAGTACGATGTCATAATGTCGCCAATGATGATTAGAAAAGAATGTTTGTAGAAATTACATCTTGTCAATTATATATTGTCAACAGTCACTCAATAAAAGCACCATTTCTGTTATAGGTCTTGTGTAGGTTACAGTTCTTCCATCTTTCAATATGCGAACTTCTGCTTTCCTTATGTGACCATCTTTTTCACTCTTAATGGCATTTGTGATTACTCCGACACACCAATCACTCCGAGGAAGGTCCTATTCCTTTAATAGGATAATATCACCATCCCTTAAGTCTGATCTTTCTCTATACCACTTTCGTCTCTTTTGAAGATCCTGAATATAAAACTGTCTCCACTTCTTCCAAAATATGTCAGACAAAACCTGTACATGTTTCCACTGAGCCTTGTACATATCTTTAATATCAACACTTTGACAAAGAATTGGCTCACACTTTGTTTTTTGATTCAACAACATTGATGGACTTAACACAACAGGGTCTGATGGGTCTGTTGATACAGGTACTAAGGGTCTGGAATTTATTATAGCGCAAACTTCCGCCATAAATGTAACAAGGACTTCATGAGTCAGACTCTTGGTCTTATTTTCCTGAAAAATACCATCCAGTACTCTTCGGGTCATGCCTATCATCCTCTCCCAAACCCCACCCATGTGGGAGGAATGGGGCGGATTAAATACCCATGTAATACCAGAATTATGCAAAAAGGTCTTCATCCGACCGCCCTCAACACTGATGGCATCTATATGTAAACTATCAAGAGCCCCAATAAAATTTGTTCCTCTGTCAGAACGAAATTGTTTGACATGACCTCTAAGAGATATGAAGCGTCTCAGTGCATTAATAAAAGAAGAACTACTCATTTCCTCGACAACCTCGATATGTATTGCGCGTGTAGTGAGACAAGTGAAAAGAATGGCCCACCTTTTCGAGTTTGCAACCCCACCCCGAGTCTTTCGCGTAAGTACCTGCCAAGGACCGAACGCATCTAAACCTACAAATGTGAAAGGGGGTCCTGGAGTAAGTCTATCCTGAGGCAAGTCTGCCATTAACTGCGACTCTGTTGCACCACGCAGTTTCCTACATTTTACACAGTGATGAATTGCTGATGAAATCAGTCTTTTTGCTCCAACAATCCAATACCCATTACTTCTAACCGCCCCCTCTGTTAAGAGTCTACCTTGGTGTTTTAATCCCTCATGAAAATATCTTACTAAAAGTTTTGCAATGTAGCATTGTCTTGACAAAATGACAGGGTTTGTCTCCTCTAAAGGGAGAGAACTATTCTGCAAACGCCCCTTAACCCTTATGATTCCATGTTCATCAAGATATGGATTGAGACATAGTATTGAACTCTTCCCAAAAATTGGTTTTCTTTTCCGCAATGATTCAAGCTCATCAGCAAACATGCATGATTGCTCTTGTCTAATGATGAAACTCTCAGCATCATTTTTTAGGGATATCTTTTGACTAGGCTCAGTAGACTGGCTGCCAGACTTGACATTTTGTTCTACAATTTTTTTTCTCTTATACCCTCTCACTACATCTATTAAAAGGGCAAATGCCTTGACCAGTCTACCCCAATCAGAAAATCTTTCAAATCTCTTAACAAATTGTTCAGTAAGAACGGATTTTGCAACTTGCACCCTTATTTCTTTATCCTCTTCAGGCGTTATTAAGGGAAACCATTCCTTTGCACTTTCAACACAATTTTCAAGTAACCTTTTTGGAGCCGAAATCCATTTCTGATCAACTTCATTAAATGAATTGAGACCCCTAGTTCCACAGTCAGCAGGATTATTCTGACTCGACACATAAAACCACTGGTCATACCTTGATACACTCAAGATTCTTTGTACGCGATTACTCACATAATTGTGAAAGCGCCTAGTTCTATTGTTTAAGTAACCTAAGACAACTCGACTGTCTGTATAGAACTGAATCTTACTCATTTTAACATTCAGACTCTCTTTTACCACTTCTACCAATTGAGTAGCTAATAAGCATGCACATAATTCTAAACGTGGGATTGTGTGACCATGAGAAGGGGCTACCTTCGATTTTCCCATGACAAAACCTGCAAGATTTTTCCTGCCCTGGTCTTTGGCAAGTACATAGACAACAGAGGCAATAGCTTTTTCAGACGCATCTGAAAATATGTGAAACTCTATGTCTGACATTTGACTTAGAGACCCTTTGATGTAACACCTAGGGACTTGGACAGCATTGAGGTTTTTCAAACCGTCCTTCCATTTGACCCATTTGTTTTCAATGTCTGGAGAAAGAGATTCATCCCAATCTTTGCCAGAAGCTACAATGTCCCTCAAAATTAATTTTCCATTGAGAATAATTGGGGAAAGGAAACCAAGGGGGTCAAAAATGCTATTTATAGTGGACAAAATACCCCTTTTAGTTACAGGTTTGTCTGCAAGGTCTGACTTGAAAACAAATGCATCCAAGTTTAAATCCCACTCTAGACCAAGACTGCGCTGAGTAGGCAAATCATTAACATCAAAGTCAATACTTTTAAGATCTAACGCTAAATCTTCCTTATCAAAGGCCTTCATGACTTCAGAGTCATTTGAAGCAATTTTGTGGAGACGTAAGCTATTTTTGCTTAAATCTTTTTGGGTTTTCTTAATCAAAGCTACAGCTTGAGATGGGGAAGATTGAGAAGATAAACCATCATCAACATAAAAATCATTATGAATGAATTTCTTAACTTCCTGAACTGAGTTTTCAACGGACTTCCGCAATGCATATGCTGCAACAGCAGGAGAGGGACTGTTACCGAATACATGCCTGCACATTCTGTATTCGATTATAGGTTTGGTGGGGTCATTACCTTCATACCAAAAAAACCTGAGAAAACTCTTATGCTTGTCGGCCACACTGAAACTATAGAACATCTGTTCAATGTCTACAGTCACAGCCACTGCATCCATCCTAAATCTAATTAGGATACTTAACAGATTATTTGTTAAATCTGGTCCCTGCAATAATACAGAATTCAATGATACCCCCTCAAAGGAAGCAGACGAGTCAAATACAACCCTGACTTTACCCGGCTTTTTTGGATGATATACCCCGAAAATGGGCAAATACCAACATTCCTCATCATGGGTCAAAAGAGGGGCTACCTCTGCATGACCATTATCCAAAACATTTGCCATGAAGCTAACAAAATGGTTCATTTTGGTTGGATTCTTCTGTAGACTGAATTGCAGATTTTTAGCTCTATTTAATGCCTGTATTTTGTTATTAGGTAACTTTTGCCTATGCAACTTAAAGGGAAGAGGTGCAACCCAATGGCCATTTTCTTCAGTCATTTCTTGATCCATAATTTTCAAAAAATCCCTATCTTCAATAGAAAGACCTAACTTTTCATCATCTTTTGACTTAAGGAAAAGAGAATCTGACTGACCTAACTTTATTTCCTTAGATGAAATATAATTCACGCACGGTTCAAAAATTGAAACCCGATCGAAGTCCTTATCCATAAGAACATGTGTTTTGAAATTAGTGACTTTCATTTTAGATGGCTCTTTTGATCTTGGACAATGCCTTTTCCCTAAACAAACTTCACCTATTACCACCCAACCAAACATAAGCCTTTGCGCAAAAGGCTGACCCTTAGAACCTGTGATTTGTTCTTGCACCTGGTGTGCTTCTATTAGGTCTCTACCAATTAATAAGGATATTGCTGCATCTGTTAGCGGAGGTATGTAGCTTGCTATACGTCTGAGGTGAGGAAAGTGTTGTGCTACTTCAGGAGTAGGTATTTCTAGACGATTCTGGGGTATGCTGTTACATTCGAGAACTGTTGGTAAGGCAAGTTCATTTGAGCCGTCAGAAGAGGAAACACACAATGAATTATTTACTTTTCTTCCAGTTATATTATGCGTACCTGAACAAGATGCCATCTGATAAGCGATCCTTTCACTTTTGATGTTAAGTTTGTCCAAAAGATCAGACGTGGCTAGACTGCAGTTGCTCTGGTCGTCCACAATAGCGTAAACAGAAACTGCTTTATCTGGTTTGCCATTGGGGTAAACTTTTACAAGAAATGTCTTAGCACATGATCTGCCCTCGAATTCATTCCCACACAATTCAGTACATTTAACGTTAGCAGTTTTTGTAGAATCTTCACCTTGAAAGGATATCTTAGGCTGGAAATTTGAAGAATGTAAAGCTGTCGGATGCCTAAAACTGCTGCATTTATCACATTTCATCTTAACTTCACAGTTTTTTGCATAATGTTTGTCGGAATCACAGCACTTGTAACAAATTTTCTTCTCTTTTATAAATTGTTTTCGTTCCTGGATATCTCTTTTAGAAAACTCTCGACAATCATTCAATGAATGTTTGGATCCAACATGTAAAGGACATTCTAAGCCAAAGGTGTACTGACCTTCTGTAGAGGCATCTACATCCGTTTTCTTCGTACCTGCGCTTACAGGCCTTTGTACCTTTTGATTCTGCTCCCAGCCATAAGACTTTCCTGATTGCTGAACAAAATTCAAACTCGGATCGTTCAATGTTTTACATATCTTTCTTATGAAACTCACAAAAAAGTCAAATGTTGGATACATTGTTTGGTAGGTCTCTTTATAGTTAAATGCTCTTTCGATCCATTTTCTCTGAACAAAATTTGGAAGTTTCTGAACAATAGGGTTAATGCCAGATGAAGTGTCAAAATAAGACAGTAGAGATGAATAATTTCTATCTTCTTTCAAAGACTGGATTTCACAAAGTAAATCCAAAAGTTCATAAAATTTCTTGTCGTCTTTAACATTCAATGTTGGAAAGCAAGCCAGTTTCTTCTTCAGTAAACTTTCAATGAGTTCTGGTGCACCAAACCTCTCATCCAATCTCTGCCATATAATGAGCAATGCCTTGTCAGGCCTTCCGGCATTTGAGGTGCTGATGCTTAGAGCCTGTCTCTTAGAGTCACTACTTAAGTGGTTAATAAGAATGTCTAATCTTTCCTGAGGATGAAGGCTTATTTCTTTTAAAGTATTGTTGAAAGAAATCTTCCATGCTTGGTATGTAGATGGGTCATCATTAAATGGTTGAAACCTGGACAGCAGGAGCTCTTTTCGCAATAAAAAACTGGTTAAGTCATTATAACAAGAAGTGGGAGGAGGCATACTCTGCTGGTGAACATGATTAGGTGGAATGGAATCAGGGGGAGGGACTATCGCTGTTGTGTGTGGCTCAAGATCAGGTTCCTCTTTAAAATTGTCTTTAACAAAACTCTGGGTTCTATTGAAACTGCTTTCATGTTCCTGTGGAGGTTGAAGTTTAACATTGGTTTCTAAATCTGATAGAGTATCGTCTATAGTGTAATAATCATTCTGATATGCGTTGGCTTCTGCTTCAGCCTCTGCACATAGTTTCTGTTCATTCAACATTTCTAAGTCTATTTTTAACAAGGCCTGTTGTTTTTTAAGAAGTGATTCTTTTTCTAAAAACTGGGCTCGAGCTTTTGCTGCTTCTGCCTTTGCCTTAGCTCTTGCAGCCTCCAAACTGGCCATAGATTTGGCTGAACTGAATATTGACAGATTGCTTCTTGTTGAAAATGTTTCATCTCGCTGTACTGGAGAATCCATTGTCTTCAAAATACAAATAGGACGTGGCTTTTTTACTGTTCCGCTCTATGTGATGATTAACGGAAAGATAACGATGTGTATTCAAGTCTTTTATTACTAGTCTTCAACAGCACCGTAACAAACTGAAACAAAATAAATGCTTCCTTTAATACCTACTCTATCACTCATTTGCTTGTCTTTATATTTGACTTGTAAAGCCTGCACTGGTAAAACAATGAAAACATCGTGGAGAAATGAGGAATTTCCACTGACAGGCAATGTCCCATCCCCCAACGATGCTTTCATTCCTGTTCAAGGATGACATTATCTATATTTATATCCGAAAGAACATTGCAACAACTGAAGATGCTAAGCAACTATGGAATAAAGAGTTCTGAGAAGAAACGGATGCGTCACCAAACAATGTGAAAAAAGGTGCAAATACGTGCACTTTCTTTAATGCTTATAGTATTAATTACTGAAATTATGAATACTGAATTCAAACATTCAAGAGAATGAAATCGTTGCTCAATACGAGCAACGATTTATTTCCTCGAGAAAGCCCAGAAACGCACAGAATGCTTGACGCGAAAAGTCATGACTGTACGCTAAACACTTTAAATACAAAAAATATAAAGATGCAACAATAACAGTATATACATAACATGTAGCTGCAGAGTGCACTGGCTCTATACAAAAATTGTGGAAGTACTTACGCCGTAATACGTCCGGCCTTGCTCCATAATGATCACTGGTTTAGAAATCAGAAAACATGTGACTTTCTTCTTGGTGCGCGAATCAAGAGCGATAACTGCTCCTTGACCATACCAAAATCAAAGTACTTAAAGTTTATAAAGTAACGATCCAGCACAGCATTGACAGGGCCGTGTCTTATGGTGCAAACTTGACGTGACTGTATCTTGTGGTACAGCCTTGACAATACCGTTTCTTCTAGTGCAACCTTGACAAGACTGTTTCTTGAAATACAGCATTGACAGGGCTGTTTCTTGTGGTACAGCATTGACAGGGCCGTTTCTTAAGGTGCAACCTTGACAGGGCTGTATCTCGTGGTACAGCATTAACAGGGCTGTTTCTCGTGGTACAGCTTTGACAGTGCTGTTTCTTGTGATACAGATTTGACAAGACTGTTTCTTGTGGTGCAGCCTTGGCAGGGCTGTCTCTTGTGGTACAGCCTTGACAGGGCTGTTTCTTGTGGTACAGCCTTCACAGGGCTGTGTCTTGTGGTGCAGCCTTCACAGGGCTGTGTCTTGTGGTACAGCTTTGACAAGACTGTTTCTTGTGGTGCAGCCTTGACAATACTGTTTCTTGTTGTCAACCTTGACAGGGCTTTTTCTTGTGGTGCAGCATTGACAGGGCTATTTCTTGAGGTACAACCTTTACAATACTGTTTCTTGTAGTACAGCCTTGACAAGACTGTTTCTTGTGGTACAACCTTGACAGGGTTGTTTCTTGTGGTTCTACCTTGACAGGGCTGTTTCTTGTAATACAGTCTTGACAGGGCTGTTTCTTGTGGTGCAACATTGACAGGGCTATTTCTTGTGGTACAGCCTTGACAAGACAGTTTCTTGTAATACAGCATTGTCAGGACTGTTTCTTGTAATACAGCATTGTCAGGACTGTTTCTTGTGATACAGCCTTGACAAGACTGTTTCACGAACAATACACTTTACCAGAATCTTATTGTAAGTGATTTCCGAATGGTGTATATGTTGACCAGATGCACAGGCTGATCTGTATTACGTATATGATTGAACCTAAACATTTGTTCAATGTGGACATAAACCTTTTAGGCTAACATAACCTTCAGATAGTCATTCAATCTTACAATCACGTAAAACCTAACGACGCCTGTGTTAGGTACATGTATATCTGATTACTGCTCGTTTGCCCTATTTATTTTCCTCGAATATGCGTTTTGTATTGTAAAATGTAAACTTGTCAGACGTTTCCCACATCAGTTCATACAGCAAGTGATTGTTTTTCTACGAACGAGCAATTTTTGTTTTCTAGGTATGATCGACTCATGACATGTACACAGCATTGTCACGTAAAACCCATGGTCCTGCTTTTTGATCAAATTTGCATATGTTAAATAATTTAATGTCATAATAAATGCATATCTCGTTTAATGTTAATACAGAGTGACATATTAAGGGCATATTCAATTTCTGAAATCCTTATCTAACTAAATAATATTATAGTGTGGGCAACCAAAGAATCGTTTTAGCTGTAATGTGTAGCAATAATCAGTTTGCTCTACATTATCTCTAAAAGTATTTGACATGATGTAAAGGAACTTTACAGGAATGTGAACTTAAGGTTTTGTTTTCGCCTCAACCCAGCTCAGCAGAGTTATGGCCCTTGATTTATATGGAATAAGCTGAAATAGTTTCGAAGTTTTGAGGCGCTAACAATATTAGACCTATGGTACTTCTATACAGGAGTGTTTCTCAGCATGCGAAGTTGTGACCTGGGGTTCGGTTTTGGTAACACATATATTACCATTGACACAGTTGTATTAAATTTAAAGAGTGGTCAATTTGTGTATTTGAGTTACAGTTATCGAACTGTACAGGAAATGTTCTCAGCATGTGAAGATTTGAAACTTTGGCTTTTGCATGACCGCGGAAGTCCATTGCATAGAGTGCAGTACAGCTACATACATCATGTTGTTGCCTTTACCTCTACTTCACCATGGTCTGATAACATCTGGTTGGATGGGGGAGATATATGTATTTGTCTGAAAACAACTTTCGTGTTGTTCTTCTGTTTGGATATTTCTTTCTCTCTTTTTTTGAGGTGGAAAAAGTAGCACATCTATGGACGAGTTTCATGTTTATGCTCTGTTGAATAATTGCTGTATACTTGTTTCTTTAGTATGCCCCGTCTGACTGGACGGTGACTAGAACATGTACAAAGTCGCCGGAAAACGTGACCACAATGCGAGAAAAGATCCCAAAACAATACAAACTTGAAAAAAGCCGCGCTCTTACCACGACCTGTGCCATCAAACCTGGTTCTCACGGCGCGCTCGGACTTGGATATGGACTTGGCAACGGCGATCCCGCGGCGCTCATGGGGTTGATACAACACGTCTTCTACGTATATCGCACCGCGACCTCACGGTGTTTCTTCTACGTGATCACGACTACTATATAAGCTGCTAAGATTTTCGGAAATATCAAGATGATCACTGTGTTGGAACGCCAGTTTTTATAGCAAGTCGTACATGAAAAGTATTGTCGACATAAGAGCGCATTTCAAGCTTGGTAACCACACCATGGTTGTATTAAGAACTCAATAAACGCATTAGGAACCCCATAAGAACGACATAGGCGCACTGGGAGCCCCATTAGGACGACGTTCAATCGTGCAACAGTGAAATCTTCGTAACATCGCCCTGACAACGCCATAAAGACTCCGATCGGTGAGCGAGGGCCGTGGTGAGGACGCCATGAAGTCGCCGTTGCAAATGTTCCATTTTCGGAGCGTTTTTGCCACGCGTGTACTGTTTGTTTTGAACATGCTCAAAACAAACGGCTTGACCACAGCATGATGACTGTCGTTTCCACCACGCTATTACATTACCACGCTTATTGCGACATTAACGGGCTCTGGGCCAATTTTCCGTCGCCGAAGTAGCGCAGTTAGAACGCCACCCCGATCTAACGGGGGTATTAGTTGTACTTAATTTAAATCGTCAACGTCAGTCGACTTCTATATTTATTTTACATCGATTGCGAAACAAGCTTTCAGCTTATATCAAGCACGCTCGATGTCTGCTTCCTGGAGACTTAACCTGTACTCCCGCCGTTTGTAGGGGAAAAATCCAAAAGGCAATCAATTGTCACACGCTATCTAATGAAATGTTATTATAATGGTCATTAAGCGAAGTCACAAGTAAAATGGCGATAACAATCTTTACACCCAAGCTTATCTGATCATCGCTGGTCGCAACATCACGAAGAATGGATTCCGGTACTGATTCCGGTACTAATTCATCTTCAAGGCCCAAGTAGGTCGGTCCGTATGGTTGTGTTATGCCATTATTATCAAACACCCGCTTGGCCATGTTGAAAGCTGGGTTATATCGTCCCTTATTCGATCCCGCTTATTTCGTTATCCCTTTGGATTACATGAATCCATTCATTCGAAAAAGGTACCACTGGCATTTGTGAATAGTGTAGGTTCAGATAAGAGTGTGCATTTGCTTCATAATAGAAGAATCTACACAGGTTTGCAGAAGCGCCTACCAAGCTTATGTAAGTTACATATGAACAGTGTAGATCTTGATCAGACTGCGCTGATGCAAACGCTGACAATAATGTACACTGTTCATGTTCATAAACGCCATATTGTAGCTTTTCCCATGGTACATCTCATAGTGCCTAGCATAGTACTAGTTATCGCCATCGTGCCATGCTTTAAAGTACTATCGCCTTGATATAACTGAGATAATGTAACATCGCAATAAATCGAATCAGATATCTTTTATTACATAGGTAACATGTATTTAGAAGTGGTAAGTCGTCCATTGGCCAAGGAAGAATATGATGTTGATAAAAAAAATCAAATTTTCACGGAAACACATATTGATGTCGCCGTATGACTGAAACACTGTTGAACCGACGTTAAATCCGGTCAATAAAACAACGGTTAATTGATGTGATGTGATATGTTTAGAGTTATCATAGGAGTTGTCAGGGGACGTCGTTAGATTCTGTCAATGAGAAAAAGGTTAACTGTTGTGATATTTGTAGAGTTGTCAGGGGGGATAATCAGGTCTTTGCTACAAAATGTATATCTTATTACTCCTTTTAATCCTAAGTTGTGGATACTCAAAAGAATCGTCTCAGTGGGACATACAACACAGGTTTTTGAGGTCAAATTAGGATTTTAAAACATGTCTGGTTGAACATTTTGAAGAATCGGAAGAAAAATGAATCGTGAAAACATGGTTTCAATATTTGCCGGCTGCTGGGGAGCTTCGACCAGCCTGTATGAGGGAACTGGTTAAACTTTATTTGTTTATGTATATGCTGGCGTCACACTGTCCCGAAATTTACCCCAGATGGCCATATGAATATGGAATTTTGAATTTCGCCCGAAGATGGCCCCGAACTTGGTCAACAGCTAATCAACAGCCGAAGCAAGTACGATGCATATAGGAGGTCACACGATGGAACCCCAACCACACACGAAGGCAACACGAAGATGTGAATTTTGATTAAGTAGTTTACCCGCAGGACACACGAAGGCCACACGATGGCTACACGACGTCGTATTGAGAGTACGATGCGTTTGAACTAGGTCACAAAGGCGTCACGTGACCTCCCGATGGTATAAAACCTTCGGCCGACCGTATCCCAGGTATCTTCTTATTTGCCTCCCCTCCTGGGTTCAAGTGTATCTTGCTGTCTCATGGTAAACACCCAGAAGTACTTTGTCATTTCTCCGTGCCCATGGGAAGACATTCTGGTGCTGGTCCTCCGAGTCAATCAGGTTGTTGGGAGCGGCTGGATATCTCAGTCTGATAAGATTGAGTTATTTCTGCATGTCGCTGGCTTCTGGCTCATGGTCCTGAGCAAAACTCGGAACTTGTGTACAAGAATACCAAAGGCATTCTCCACTACACGCCTGGCTCTGGTGAGTTTGTAGTTAAATATTCTCTGATGGGGGGATTCATGTTTCTGATTGAAAACGGGTTCATCAGGCGCTTGTTGATCCTAAAAGCATTGTCCCCTACTATGTAGTAGGGAAAAGGAAAGTCATCACAAGGTAGAGAATTCTCTTCAGGGAGATTGAATATGTTGTTCGGACTCTCCAGGCATTCCTTCAGTTCTGAACCATTGTATATGCTGGCATCGTTACTGGAACCATCAGAGCCGACATCAATCCAGAGAAACTCATAGTCTGCGTCGACCAGGGCCATGTGGACAATGGAGAAGAAGTCCTTGTAGTTTCTGTACACAGAGCCAGTATTTCAAGGACAGGTGACCGCCACATGCTTGCCATCAAGAGAACCACATCAGTATGGACATTGCCATCTCTTCTCAAACTGCTCAGCAATGGCAGTCCACTCTTCAGTTGTAGTAGGACAGTGGATCACCTCAGCAGCAAACTCGGCTTTGCTGGCATCGCAAACTTCATAAATGATGAGGGAGATGGTGTTTGGAGAAACTCTGAAGTTTTAGGACAGGCTTGGATAATTGTCACCGCAGACCAGGTGTCGTAGAGTAATAGAGACAAAGTAAAATAAGACAATTTTTACCTGTAAGAGGAGGTGCTCGGCCTGTAAGAGTTGCTCATCATGTTCTCTGAGGTGCATCAAATGAAGCAGTGCTGATGTCTTCTTTTTCATGGTTGTCTCATCATCAAAGTATGCCAGGAACTGAATTGTGATTAATTGCGATTGAAGCTTTGGGATTTAAACACGTCTCTGCTCTGTAGAGTTGCTCAGGACTGACTGAGGAAGATGCTCTGAGGCTGGCCTGTTATATGTGTACTTTACCATGACACATTGGAAACGCTTGAGCTACTCAAATTCGGCTGTCTTCGCCGACACCGTGGTCCCATCTCGATGTCATCGTACTATACTACGATGGTTACACGACGGCATTGCGAGGGCTTCACGTAGTCGTGTTGCCTTCCTAAGACAATCGAGCAGCTTCTTGTTTCCTTCGTTTTGTCTTCGGAAGGCGAAAATAACCGATGGCACCGATGATCACACGAAGTAAAGACGAAGATGACACGATTCGATAAGATGCCCTCACGATGGCCTTACGAAGGGCAAAATGGACACACAAATTCAACACGAAAATGAACCTTCGCAAGGTACTTCGGCATGCCAAAGATTTTGTCACCGCTCACGAAGTTACTACCGGAGCCCGAGAAACTCCACCGGTGGTCATACGATGGCTTAAGAGAAACACAAAGGGTCACAGATTTTAACACCGAATTTTGGGAGAGCCTATGGGAAATGCTTACGTCATAGCGCGTGATGATTTTACTCGAATGAACCGCGTCAGCACAAATTCCGCATTTGGATAGTTTCAGTGTTAATTTCATGGTACAAATAAAACATAATGGACAGTTTGGACAATTAACCCTTTCCCACATACGGCAAATCTGCACCAAACCATCTAGGCAAAACGGTGTACAAAACTGTTATAGTTGATTAGATTTTGACACTATTTCAACAATTTTCAACATGTCACGGCGGCCGTGTTCACCTTCCCATGTGTATAATGTCTTTATTACAACAGTACAACCTGTATGGCATCATATAGAAATTAAGAAGGAAACAATGTGTCAAAAGGCGTCAATCACTAATTAGTTGACTTGCTGTTTATTACCCCTAGTCGGCTGCTGCTTCTGATCAGCGCATCAAAGCCTCGGCGGTGCTTTGTTGGTAGATCATAAGTAGTGTCTGATTGCTACCGGAAATATGATTGGGTTTTATGACCTTTAATTGGTTTTCAATAAAGAACGGTACAATGTTTTTAATTTTCGATTAATCTGTGAATTACGCCTTTTGTCACAACGTTTAAAACTTTATTTATACATGTATTTGCTGTCATAGAGATTGTAGTGCTGTGTGGAGTGCCGGTGTAAGAAAGCCTTGATAGGCATGGCCGAAAATTGTTTTTGCTTTTGAGCGGTACAGTAAGCCTCTGCAGACGCATCCTGACGAAAAACCGACCATACAAATATGCAATTTGATCTTATTTGCAATTCACAATATGACCTCCGAATTGCGATTTGTGTGTGACGTGGCTCATTTGTGTAAAACCTCCAAAGCTATGCTGTACTCATTTTTCATCAACTTTCCCGTGTCTTGTATTTGGAGGTAATGAATTGTGGTAAAATACATTCAACTAAAAACAAGTAACGATTTTAGAAATTGGACGATTTCATTTGGAATTAAAAGGGATATCTAAGCAGGTTTGAAAACATTTCTTCAATATATAATATAAAGGTTTTACAACAAAAATCCTTTTGGAAATTTTGTAAAAATTAACAATTTCAATTCTCCCTTTTCAACATACACCAAATCTGCAGCAGATGAATACTATGGAAAATCTCTTTACCGTCAACTTCAGAGTATGTAGGGAAGGGATCGAATTATGTCTGCTCAAAAGACTCGCCGACAGATCCTATTACAGGAGCGTCCAACCACTACAGGAAATTTGATTGTTTCTATGACCTTTGATTGTTCTACAAAAACGACGGTTCATTATGTCTAACGAGCTTTGAAATCATAACAAACAACTGTCAAATATATAAACGAATGAAATTATTGTATAAATAAATGTTAACACACATATATTTAATTGGCTGATATATATTACACGAGTCAAGTTCGTGTTTCTATACACCTATTATGGTTGGATACTATTTACTATAACACTTTATATAGAGCTAGTAATAATATAATGTAATGCTTGGAATTTCATTTTGAATAATTGAAGTTTAGGTTTGTAAACTTCCGGGGTTAATTTTCTTACGAAAAAGTACATTTTGTATTCCCTTTAAAGTTTATAGTACCGCAGTCGTTCATTAGGTAACTCTACTTGTATGTTTTGTTTGGAACATAGTGGGTAAATGACGTCACGATTCTTTTCAGAAAGTCTCGAGACATTGCAATATGTAAACAATGGCCGCGCTCATCCTCTGCACCGATCAGCATAAATAGTCATCTTTAAATAGTAATATCTTCATTATTAGTTGTATGTTAATGAAATGCATAGTAAATAAATGTTCATTAAGTCAATATTTTTCAATTCAAATCGAGTTTCTTTCAGCCGAGCGTATTCCTTTAAGATGCCCCCACGAATGGTCCGATGTTTTGACGATCAGAGCCGAATTTGAACACTTCCTTTATCGTGTGTCCATCTGGTGTCAATTTCGGGACAGTGTGACAGGCGCAATAGCAAATTGTAACAAGATAAATCAATTTGAATATTAAGGACATGACAGTTAAATATGATTTATACATAGACATTATTATGTAAGTCCCTTTTACAATATTATTACAGTAAAACCTAACCAGACGATTAATTTCATCAGCATAATATGTTACACGTTCCAAGATCCAAAAGTGAATTGAAGACATGTTAAGCGCTAAAGAAAAACTATGAGAAATTTAAACATCTGTTGCACCAGAAGAAACCTCTAATGCATTTACATGAACGAAGCTCTTTGTTTCTAGCACTCCATGAACATCTAGCAAGGCTACTGACCATAACCTCATGACTCATCCTAGATAGACAAGGAGGACCACCGTTATGACGCTTAATAAAACTGCCACAGTGTTATTAGTCCATTTCCACATACGATCCTCAGACAGCGATGTCATCTTCTTGTGTAGTGCAATTTGCTCCTCTCGAGACATCGTCTTTGTTTGTGTTGGAGTCGTTCCACAAATCCAGTTTCTTGCAATGACGTAAAAAGCTGAAAGAGGGGTTATTGCAAAATGAATATAACGTGATTTTAGTATGACGTTTAAACAGAACAATATATCTATCAGTATTTAATAATATACTCGTTAACGAATATTTTGCAACCACCAACAACAATTGAAATACAGTCCAACCTGTGTTTAAACACCACTAATTAGAAGAACACGATCTGGTCACAGGTGGTGTTGGATTACATGGACATTTATGCAGAAAATGAGTAATAGGGACATTAAAAGTGCGGCTGCTAAAGACAGGACATTGTTATACAAAGATGGTCCTTAGTACACGTTCGACTGTAAATGACTTGGGCTTCATTTGCTATTTTCATATTTTTTCTACAAAATATAAGTCTATATTTTCGCCAAATAAAGTAAATAAATTAGTAGTACACTTATAATTACATCCCTCATGGCACAATGACTAGACCGACAAAATAAATGACACACACGAAATACATTGAACATTATCAAACTTAGTTTATATACGCCAAATAGTATTCCAACCATAACCACCCATCACCCGATGTATCATTGTCCTCGTTGGGGAAAACAAAGTAACGTTTAATCATCATATCCATCCACTTAAGCTAGATTTCGCTTAGTAAATTGAACTGTTAGTATCACGTTATAGATTTACCAATGTTTAACAATTTTAAAAAGGATGAAGAACATTTGTTAAAAAACTATTACCTGTTAGATAAACAGACACACAGTACTACATATGATGATGTTATGTTTGAATGATATGTCCCGAATATTATTAGCATGGTTTAAAGTGTTCGAAACATGTTCGATATACACTGTGTGTTATCACCTAGCCGTGTGTACCATGCAGTAAGTGAATTACATGAACGAAAATGTAAGCAACCAGCATGCATCTATGTGGACGATCGATTAATAAAGGCTCATGCTCCATGCTTAAATTGTTACTATCTTTTACTTCTTTTCCTTTTGATATCCATTTCAAAGTCTAAAGAAACTTTACGTGTTATGTCATCAGACTCTTTGTTCAGCTCATCAAGCTCATAGTTATTTGTATCCCCATCTTCGTCATCGGTTAAATCGGGCTCTTCCTTGTCATTTCTTGTCCACCAGGTCACTCTGTGTAACTAATTAATTTGATAAAGAAAATGATTCTGTTCCAAGATACAAAGTTGTTTAAGATGTAAAATTATCAACTTGCAGTTATGCAATAGCACATGAAAATGAAACAAGACATGGAAATTCCATGAAACCAGGTTTTCTATAATGGAAGGTGTTTGATTAAGAATTAACAGATCTGTCAAATCTTTCTGTTAATAGTTAATCAAAGCTAGTAATTCAAGTAACAGGGAATATTTTTATTGATGAATAATCATAATTACTTTGTCAATTAAATATATAACAATTTTATCTAACAAATATCAGTTCAATACAGTCAATCGTGTGTTGATGGCCTCATTTATTAAGAACATATAATAGATAACAGATATTAAGCAACCTTTTGTTGTAAGCAGCCACATTTTAGGATCCCTAATGCCAGGTTGATAATCAGTGATCTGCCTTAATCCTTTACTTGGTAGTAACGCGTTTATGCCTTTGCAAACAAACTAGATCCAGGGCCCGAGGTTATGAAACTTACTCAATTTGAGCATGTAATAGAAATATTGTTGTTGAAGTATGAAATATTTATATGCAACACATTGTATTGATATAATGCATATCTATGCTATATTCTTTTAAATTGCCAAGTTATTTAATATGGAGCATATTTGCGCGAAGTTATTTGAAAATATCTATATGCATGGTAAAGTTATGGTCTGAACAAAAAAAGTTCAAGTAAAGTATATTTTATGTCACTGTGATATTGACTTGGAAGCTAAAGACCTTGACCTAGAAGCTAAACACATAAATTGTGCATATGACACAGCGTCTTGATATGGTGTATATCTGTTCCAAGCTATTTGAAAATATCTCTATGGATGAAAAAGTTATTGTCCGGACAAGAAAACTTCAACTGATGTCTATTTGTTGTCACTGTGACCTTGACCTTGAAGCTACAGACAAAAGTTTTGTATGTGACACATCGTATTGATATAGTTCATATGTGTGCCAAGTTATTTGAAAATATCTATATGCCTGGTAAAGTTATGGTCCGGACAAGAAAAGTTCAATTAAAGTCTATTTCTTATCACTGTGACCTTGACCTTGAATCTACAGAATTATTTTTGCATTTGGCACATCGTCTTGATATGGTGCATGTTTGTGCCAAGTTATTTGAACATATCTCTATGCATGGCAAAGTTATGGTCCGGACAAGGAAAGTTGACGCCCGCCCACCCGCCCAACCGCCCGCCGACTTCGCCAAACTAATAACCAGATTTTTCCTTTGGAAAACCTGGTTAAAAAAGAATAAACGAGAAGCATCACAATAAATATTAGGAAAAACATATTACAAGATACTGCATTTTCCAGAGGATTATTTTGATAGTGAATTTAAACGGAATCAGATTTCATGAAAGGGATAGCTAGAATGCTCGAAAACTGCACAATAGTCGAAGTCAACCAACAGGATTAACATTATATTATAGGCATTAATATAAACCAATTGAATAAATGTACCATAAAATTGAACATGTCTCAACATCTATAACAAGAAAAATCTTTAAAATGGATAAACGGCGATCAATATGAGAAAATACTAAGAAATGGAACATGCGCATATTATTTGACTTGAATATCAGAAAGGTTTTGTTAATAATCAAAACAATCAGTAATTTTCCATGAATTATAATATTTGGGCAATAGTGTTGTATATCTAAGTATTCGAAAGCTCCTTGAATTGGTAATGCATTATAATCGTGAACCAGTTGGAACATTGTTCCTTAAAAGATATAGAATTGGTTCATAGCAATCATTTGAGATATTGGATATTAATGGTTTACTTAAAAGAAATATATTACTGCTGAAATGCTGGCCTGCTTATATGTGTGTTTGTCTGTCGTCCTTGGTTTGGCCAACCTCGGACATGTATGCTTCTGTGTGAAAACCTGATTAGGCCAACATGTCAGTATGTTGTATATTTCTGGTTTCAACTACAACTGGTTACCATTCAAGGAGACATCTTTTGTGAATTTGGGGACAAGTTTTCTTTTTGGGCGGGATGTTGTATATCTAAGAATTCGACAGCTCCTTGAATTGGTAATGCAATATAATCGTGAATCAGTTGGAACATTGTTCGATTAGAACATTGCTTTTTAAAAGATATAGAATCGGTAATCGAGTATAGCTTAGGCGTTTTTTGTTAATCTCTTTTTCTTTTTAGAACCACGTGTCAGCCAAAATTATGTAAACTCTAAGAAATTATTAAATAGTAAACGGAAACGATGGAATCAACTTGTTTATATTTTTATCCCAGTATCAACTACTAAATCATAACAATACTCTATGTGTTTACCAAAGGCTAATTGGCTTCAGTTTCTATAAATATATCATGAAGGCCGAGAATAAGCGTTTTCATTTCGTTTTAAAACTTCACCTTATTAGTGCCTCTCGTAGGATCGCCAACTTAACAATGAACCAATCAAAACGTTTCATTTCCTTTATTTCTTCGACATTATTCATTAAAAACAACATTTGATTGGTCTACAATCTAGATCATTTGTTTAACATCTAGATCAAAACTGAGGTTAATCAGCTATCGCCGAAAAATGTGTTATAACATAGATGGAATTGTTTAGTTAAATATTTTTTCTGACTATTAACCACTAGATTGCACATCTTGTATACGTGATGTATAATTCCCGAATTATATCGGGTTTTTAATTAGATAACAATTTGTACTTACCTTTTCTGGAGGTCTTGGTTTTGTGAATAGACTAATCACAACCATACAAATAGTACATATTCCGGCAAGGATAATCGCAAAATGCAAAAAGTCTACTTTAGCAACAACAGAGAACCTCTCGTCGGGAGTATTGCTGCCACATGTCGGAGCTGGTACCGCAAAGTCCAGGGCTAGTCGTATTCCACCAACAATGATACCAATCATGAGACCCCAAAACGCCCCCTGGTGTATATAAGAGTATTTAGTCAACCGCATAACTTTTACCAAAAAAAACGGGAATTAAACGGGATTGTTATGGCAATAATCTGTATGTTTCTAGCATTGCCCAATAGTAATATGCATTTAAAGGGTGTTGGCATCCAAACATTAACCGCAAGTTGACATAAATTTTCCAAAGAGAGATAGTTCTATAATGGGATGCTTTTGATGGTATTTAATTAAAATTAAATCCATAACACAAGAGACATGTAGCGAGTCAGTGATGCCATCTTTACATGTTATGATTGGTTAATAATTATTTTATATCCTTATCTCGAGTTTACAGTGTGTATGTATGCAGGCAATGGTAGTAGAAGACGTGCACTTTATAATGACTACTTACGCAAGAACATTTTTAATGCGAGTCTCTACAATAGGTAGTCTCTACATTACCTGTTCAGTAAGTCCCTTCCAAAACACACCAAGAAGATACACTATACACCATGGAGGCAACAAATAAGCGCGAACAGCTTGTAGATAGAACCACAAAACGCCTCCCTGGGATTGTTGTAATACAGGTAACCATAAAATACTGACACCAGCAAGGACCAACACTGCAACCCGACCTACGATCATTAGTTCGGTCTCTTTAGACTGTTTTCGGAATTGTCTCCAAATATCCATTGTAATTATGGAACTTGCACTGTTGAAGATGGAAGTTAGGGAACTCATTAAGGCAGCCATAAGAGCAGCCAACATGACACTTCTTAAACCTGGAAAGAAATAGCATATACAAATGTACATGATTCACAAATGTGTGCATACACTCTCAGCGAAGATAAATCGCCGTATGACTGATATTAACTCTTCCGTGTTTTTACAAATGGTATCATATTAGGAAAATGCGACTACTATTACAGCTTATTGAAATGCGACGTAAGTGCCAGGTCATCAATACACGAAATAAATTTGCAGCGTGTTTCGACGTAAATATAAGACTTAACATCTTAAATTGGCGAACATTTGTATTTATTACATCTACAAGAAACTAAATGTATTTGAATCTATGTAGTATCTGGATATTCTCACACGACAGCGCTCGGCATGATACGTATCTTTCCCTATCGGATTTAGGATATAACAGATTATTCATGCATGGTGAGTAAATACAGAAAATATTCACATGAATAATTTAGAACGGTTATTTTGATTTACAGAAATCATTTGGGATACAAATGTCAGTTTTAAGTCCTACGCTTCCGTGTCAGATCACCAGGGGGAATAATGAATTCAGTTCAAGTTGACTATCAATATAGAAGTGTTCGCTCAATGTCATCAAGTGATACACGTTTTGATTTATGATAAAAACAAATAATAAATACATGTATGTATTCGTACAGCTGACCTAGAAAGAACATAATTGAGCCGTTCCACGAGAAAACATAATGTATCGACCTAGATCAGGCTGCGTCTCAGAAGGGTTAGAGGTATAGAATAATGATTCCTGAAACAGAAAATCCACTTATGGCGAAAAGTGTCTGTTCGGGTTAGCCTGCGCGGCATGCTTAGGCTGATGTGGATCGGTACTTAACGCAGAGTCCACAGTGTTGGTTTTCTCGTGGAACTGCTCATATTACTCCTTGCTTGGACCGTATATAATCAGATCATCATGGTGTTCGGCCTAGTGTCATTACATGTAATGATAGAATAAATAATTCGTGAGTGACAGAAACAAAAGATAATGTAGATGGTACACGAAAAGGCATGACATGGTAACAATATTTCGGTAAGTGAAAAGAGTAAGCGTCTAATCCAGTCAATTGCATATGGTGTAATTAAAATGAATTTTGAAACGCACGTTAGAACAAGGCACGACAAGTTGAGGTGTCGATTATTATACATAATTCGAAATATAACTTTTTGCTGTATCGTAGCTCAAGATTGATTTCTAAGAAGTGCCAAAACGTAAAACTTTGAATAATGTAATGTATCTATTTAAAGTGTTAATATCTGGGTGACATTCTGACAAATATACTTCTAAAGAATATTCATTTTTCACTTATGCTGCACTCAGTCGTATTTATATAATGTTTAATTTTCATTGAGCATAGCGTGACTTTAGTATATAAATAAGTCAAAGTTCATACCTAGTGGTAGTAGCCGAAGTACTAACAGAGGATAAGCCAGGTTACTACACCCAGCTTTGTTACCACAAAAATTGTTACAGGTTTCCGGCTCTGCACAAGCTATGTCTTCTACAGGTTTTTGAAATGAAATGAACAAATGTGGGAAAACTTAGACGACGTTAAACAGTATTGAGAATATAAGCATATGGAGTTGTTTCTCTATTCAAACATAACGTTTAGTTTGCCATGCATAAAAAGAGAGGCATTTTATATTGACCTAGAGATATGGTTAAAGGCAATTTTCCAATCTTGCCGTGTCAAAGATCACTTTTATACTGAACTAAAGAAGTGAATTTACTTTGACATTCCATGGACATGCTATTATCTCTATGACACACCCCATTTACATTTTGAAGGATATACCAATGAAAATTGCAGATAATTAATATTGTGTTAAATGTATAAAGAAGAAAGCAGAAACCAATTATGTATGGCTGTTCAACAAAAGATGCAGCACATGTGTATAGGATAACACGTTGACATTTGTGTGCATATCGGAGAGACAGCCCGTATTGTAAAATGAGCAGAAGGCAGATATATGCCTTGAAAGAATCGCAGATCATTTTCAAAAGATAAATCAGTAAAATCACTCGTTCGAAGACAAAGAGATCTTGTGCGAGGTCATTCTGGGAAAATGCAGATATCATCCCAAGATATGACCGATATAACGTAACTTCCTTTTGTGCAATGATGTCATGATGTTCTGTTATGACATGGCGTCGTTTCCTACTAGCAGTTATACTTGTATTATTGATTACAGTGTACACAATGAAGTGAATTTAGTCAAAGCCGTCAGACTGAAAGCTTGAATTTTAAGTTATATTATACTTTTAACTTCTTCCACAAAAGTATAAAGGTCGGCCAGGAAGCAGAGACGCCAAGGGGACTAAAGTAATGATACACGTGTAATGACCAAAGTACAAATTACTTCTCACAATTAACCTATTCCCAAACGTTGTAGAAAGGTATCTCGTATTACACATGGTTAGTTTTCATGAAATTTGAACATTGTGTCATTTATCTCACCATGATTCCTTTCAGAGAAAAAATCATGGGAGCAAATGTTCCGTTACATAATTATGTAATATTAAGATGGAAAACATAATGAAGTTAATTAGAAAATGGTAATCTCGCGTGTATCCAAATTGTCATAACACGTCGAGCACGTCGAGCTATTCGAATCAAATCAGAAGCATAATCTCGAGTGCTTCGTCTGTTAGGACTATCTAAATACATCCATAGTGTAGTAAATGGTTCTCTCTTTTGTCTTTACAACACTAGTTGTCGAAATAATTTGAAAGTAGATACTACATATTACCTGGGTAGAGAATTCTGCTGATCATTCCGGGAATTATGAATAATAGAAAACCGAACAACTTCAATGCCCCAGCCAACAAGGTTCCAGCTTTCGCGTGCCCCAAGTGCTTTGCCGATAAACATCTCTGCACAATAACCTACACAATGAGGCAAAAGGATTGTGTTTGCAAAACTATTTCTTAAATATTTATATGTTCAAATGATATTGGATCAAATAAACTTTCTATAATTACCGCTTGACTGGACTAATCACATAAGCGACTTACAGAAGTAAGGTAGCATTGGTAAATATCAAATAATGTACCCATGGTGCTGATACTATCCGATTGGGAACGTTCAATAAGAAGGACGTTTCCTTTAACTACTGTTATTTTACCCCCATGAAACGCCGTGATATAGGTAAAAAACCGTGAAAAGGGCGTTAAAATAGCAACATTAAACCTAATGGAACAAAAAGGAAAACTATTAAGATCGAGTATTCTACCATCACCTGTAACCGTCGATGGAAAGATAGGACGTAATTTACATATATATTGATGTTACTAACTTAAGCAGGATTAACCCCTTTGATATCAGCTATCAAACTAGCATTACAGTGGACAAGTGAAGTAAATGCGAACCTGGTCGTTGCACCATGTAAACATGCCCAATGTCGTCAACCCGAACACAGCTCCTGGCCAAGGTATGTCCCCTGTGGTTGCGTCACGCCAGATGTGGTAGGCGTCTTCCCGCGGCATGCCGCACTTAAAATATGTTTGGTTCTGCAGTGTGTAGTTCGCTGCCGCATGCATATATTTATCCAACATTCCATTCCATCCGCCAACTGAGTTGAACGCTATAATTGAAAAAAGACAGACGTGCTGTATTCGAATTTTCCTAATAGATAAGGCCGTTTGCTGGTTATAAGCTGTAATGTGAATGGTTGGTTCGGCTAGCACACTACCTAGTGATTGATGTGTTAGGACAAATAAAATACACCCCCATATATGCGACGTATGCTTGACACAAGAACAACCCGAGCATTCGACATTTACGGAAAATGGTAAATTTGACATCTTCTTCCCACCCTATCACCAATGATTTTGACAATTCTAAAATATTTGTACCATAAGTCCGGACATTAAACCCGTTACCTACTGCAGACGACACCTTAACTCAATGTATGTAACAGGATGACACGAAACAAAAATATGTTGCAGCTTTAGTGGCATTACGTACAGCGACGGTGCTACATACCATCATTACATATACAAATTAAGCTACACCATATTCCTTATATACGGCTCTCAACAGTTTTCAAGTGTTATTATTTTGATTTGCAGTTTATTTTTCAACAACATGATCATGCTTTTAAATAGCATTTCCAAAAAATATATGCCCAATTCAAAATATTTTAATAATGAACATTATATTTCATATTTCAATGTCAAGCATGTAACTGCAGAACAGCTGGTGATTTCCGATCATCTTAACAATAAAAGTATTTTCTTTTTTAAACCCTTAATATTTATATATATATGATATATAAATATATCTAATAACATCCTTGTAGTTCATTCAGATCACATGCAAACGTTTTTGAATAAAGAATAAAAGATATTTAACCTACTGACCTTAATTCTTTGGCCACACATTGTTTTATAATTATCTAGAAACTTTAAATTGCACTGGCCATTATTGTTTCAATTGAAGTCGTAAAGCAAGATATATTAGAATATACCATGATTTAAGATTTTACAAAACAACATTATTACATACCCTGACATAACAGTACATCTACTACAAATGTCTTCTTGGTTTTTTTTTTTTAAGAAGTGCTTGTGTATTTAGAAGGTATTGAACAGTGTTTGGCTATTTTCTTTATCCTACCTGTATTGCACTTAGCTGTTTTATTATTCAAATAACCACTACTATCCTCAACAATCGCATTCATGATGACACGTTGTTGGTTTTTTTTAATTTTATTCTGCCACTTTATTTAAAACTGATTGTCACAGTTAAGAATTTTTAAAAAGATCCAGCTGTCTTGTATTTCATATTAAATAACATATCTAAAGTTACTCTGATTAAATTCCAAAAGTACGGAGCCCCTAAAGTGACATTCAATATATTGTTTTAGTATGCAAATAAAACAGCTAATTTGCATATTAAAAAAAAGTATCGGATTTTTATTTCGTTTTTACGAAATAATAATTCGATACTTTTTTTTAATATGCAAATAAACCAATTTATTTCGTATTAACGAAATAATCATTTCGATTAAACGAAATACTTATTTCGTAAAAACGAAATAAAAAATTCGATACTTTTTTTTAATATGCAAATTAACTCTTTTATTTCGTATTTACGAAATACTTATTTCGTTTAAACGAAATAATTATTACCGACACTTTTTTTTTAATATGCAAATTGGCCGTTTTAAGTCGTATTTACGAAATAATACTTACTATTCGACATTTCTTTTTAATATGCAAATAAGCCGTTTTATTTCTTATTTACGAAATAATAGTTAGTATTCAAAACTTTTTTAATATACAAATTTGCGCTGTTTAATTAAGTAAATTAATAAATTAAAATAAATATATCGAGTCTACCATCAGCCGAGCATCGGTAGCTCAGTCGGTAAGGACGCGGGCTGTCAATCTAGGGGTTGTGAGTTCGAACCCCAGCTCGGCAAACATTATTTACGATGTTGAACAAAAACCACTGCGACAAGCGTCATTCGTCTTTCACCAATGGGCTAACAGTCGATGTGGAAAAGCAGCCAGTTGCGTGGAAAGTATGTTGTTGATTGATTGGGGTTTAACGCCGTTTTAAAAAAAAAATCAGTTATATCACGGTGGCCAGTTCACCTACTCATGCATTACCTGGTTTTCTCACACCAGTACTCCACACAGCAATCTTCCCAAGCAACTGGCTGCTTTTCCACATAGACTGAGCCCATTGGTGGAAGACGAATGACGCATGTCGCATTGACTTTTGTCAATCGTCGGTAAGAAAGTTGGCCGAGCCGGGATTCGAACTAACAAACCCCTGGATTGACAGCCCACATCGCTACCGACTGAGCTACCGGGGCTGGCAAAGTATGTTGTGTGGAGTACTGATGTGAAAAAACAGGTAACATATGATTAGGTGAACTGGCTGCCGTGATATGACTGAAAAGTTGATTGTTGAAAACGGCATTAAACACCAATCAATCAAAACCATCAGACAACCATGTGGAAACTCGGTAATACATGCACTTATAAAGTTTATGAAATGTCATGTGTTATGGTAAATACGAAATAAAACAGCTAATTTGCATATTAAAAAAAGTATCGAATTATTTTTTCGTTTTAACGAAATATTTATTTCGTAAATACGAAATAAAACAGCTAATTTGCATATTAAAAAAAAGTATCGAATTATTATTTCGTTTTAACGAAATAATTATTTCGTTTAAACGAAATAATTATTTCGTTTAAACGAAATATTTATTTCGTAAATACGAAATAAAACAAGCTAATTTGCATATTAAAAAAAAGTATCGAATTTTTATTTCGTTTTTACGAAATAAGTATTTCGTTTTAAACGAAATATTTATTTCGCAAATACGAAATAAAACAGCTAATTTGCATATTAAAAAAAAGTATCGAATTTTTATTTCGTTTTTACGAAATAAGTATTTCGTTTAATCGAAATGATTATTTCGTTAATACGAAATAAATTGGCCTATTTGCATATTAAAAAAAAGTATCGAATTATTATTTCGTAAAAACGAAATAAAAATCCGATACTTTTTTTTAATATGCAAATTAGCTTTTTTATTTGCATATTAAAACAATATATTGAATGTCACTTTAGGGGCTCCGTACAAAAGCAATCGAATAATTACATTTTATTTACCAAGTGTTCACTCTTTACGCCTCGTACATATGGTTCATAACCGAAGAAGACACATTAATACAGCATTATTTATGACACGATGTCATGTAAAGTATGGCATGTTGAGCTTTTCTAAACCACAGGCATTTGCAATGTCTGATCATTTCAAGGATTAATTATAGGGAAGCTAATCTTACAAACTGTATCCAAAATAGCTATTTACGTTTGCACCACAATGAAGTTTTTGAATCCATGTTCATACTTGATTGAGATTTGATGGAGGTAGATATTCTAAGGAAATGTCATGGAGATTAAATTAACGATGTAGCCCGAAGAGTGTTCAGAAGGCTGTTCTAAGATTTGAATTTGTGAACTAGTTTTTAAACCCACATACTCTATTTTCACACTTGATCGAGATATGCTGAAAATGAATGTTCTGTTTAACGTTCGTGAAGATTATTTGAAAAATAGCGCCTACGGGTACTGTTTACTCTAGTTTTGTCTAAAATATTCCTTTCTTTATTAAAAAAAAGACATTGACCTCTGTGACCTCAAATACAATCCAAAGCCATTTTGTGCATCCGATTCAGGAGCGGAAGGTCAAATGTTCAAATCGCAGTAGCAACAGTGGAGTCCCTAAAACCTGTATGCCCAATGACCGGCAAAAAAGATAGGACGCGGGAAGTAAAATTGGGTGACACTATAAAATAACAATAATTTACTTTCATTTAAAGAAATCTCTCTGCCAGCACGTATGGATTTTGTTTTTGAAAAATGACGTTACGACATGCGGTTTTACTTTTCTCATAGGATTTGCACAAGATGAATGATGCAGATGAGCTCGATGTCATAAAACTGGTTTATATCATCAGCGAAAACGTTAAAACAATGGTGTATAGCGCGGACCAGAAACCATGTCACTAATACATCGTGTACAGGTTGACAGATAATGCTTACCGCGTTATTCAACTGTCGTCACGCGTTATTTTTTCAGTTTATCATCAAACACTTAACAAAGTATAAAAGGCCGTACTCTCCCTTTTTTATATTATTGAATCAAAAAGTTAAAATGTCTATTTTTATAATTTATTAAACGTATTTTTTGTTTTTCCTTGCTTTTTGTTCAATCTATTAACCTATCTGCTGACTCTACATGAAAACTTCACTTATCTTTTCCATATCTAAATCATTATGGGATGTATGGATACCAGAAGGTTCGGACACTTTAACGCTGTACGCGCCTTCACAAATAATTATCTTGCTATACATAAAGCATTTGCACACAATGTAGACAAAGATCAGCATGTACGTGTGTGACCAAGTTTCGAATATGACACCGGGATTTGATGGAGATGGATGTTTAGATGAACTATGTGCCCTTGTTTTACCCTACGTGATGCAGTTTCAAACTTGACCAAGATTTTATTCAGATGGATGTTCGTATTTTAATTCTTAAATAGTGGATGAAAAATGTGGCCTTTAGAGCGTTCAGAAGAGTTTTCTCTAAAATTTAATCTGGATACCTAGATTTAGATCCAATAATACCCGATTTCTAACTCGACCAAGATTTGTTTCAGTGTTCATAAGATGTTTTATCAAATTGTGACCTAGTTTGTGTCACCTTTTGACTCAGTAGTACGAAGATGAATGTTCTGATTAAAAATTAAGGAAAACTGGTTGTAAGATTTGGCAGCTAGAGTGGTGACGAGTTATTGTGATAAAAGAAAAGAGTATATACAATATAAGTGCAACCGGACATAACGCTGTTGCAAGGCAATCTATGTGAAATGAGTTGTGTGGCATTTCCCTAAGGTGGTTAAAATGTCCACGAATCCGCTTTTATCGCTCCAACGAGGTCGTATATATTGCTGCAGACGGACAACGAAAACACCATCCGCCTTTCGGCGCAGTATAAGACAAACTTGCATGAACAACTATATCGTTACAATAGCGTTCTATGATGCTAGCTTTTCAGCTGCTTCCGAACTAGTTTAAAACAACGATATATACCGATGGGAATTTGTATTTTTTGCTCAAAGCCGATCTGTATACGACATGTGTATTAATCGTTTGAAGTAAGGTATTCTACTTATAAGGAAAATAAATATTTCTTACCGATTGAAGTAGAAATTGTGCATCCAATAACTACTATCACAGTCTGTAACGTATCTGTATATATGACGGCGGCCAGTCCTCCTAAAATACGATCAAAACAAACCAATGAACATACAAAATAATTCGTTTAGAGCTTCATGTGTCTTAGACCACATTAAGGCTTGAAAATCAATAAACCTGCCCTCAGCTCGCTCATGTGAGCTTAAACAAAACATTGATGATGTGAAACAAGTTAAGCTTATATATAATACATACTTATCTTTGTCTGCTGGATAAGTGTTTTCGGTTAATGTATTAAAATGCATACCTTTATCATGGATTATCAATTCGCTACTTTCATATGTTAAACTTGCTTATAACAAGCTTTGATTGAGAATATGTAGAACTATACAATACAAGTCCATGTGCATGTGTAGAAACATTACATATAACAGGAAACTTACCTGTAATGGTAAAGATACAGGTAATCACTAGAATGAGACCAACGGAAACATAGATATTCCATCCGAGAAGAAGTCGCATGAATATTGCACCGGAATAGATTTCAGCCTGTGAACAAAAAATAAATGCCGTTTAATGTTATTTTTCGTACATGGCCGTACAATGTCTAACTTCACTGTAATGCAACAGCATTCAACTTATTTACAAAGTGAACTAGATCCTTCTTGGTGACACCAGCAATAGAGACGAGCAGTGGCTCTATCAAATGGCATTCAGTGCCAAGTCGCCGTAGCTCAGTTACGTGCCAACACTTTCAGTTCAGTTAATTCCCGTTTATGCATACAATTTGTCTGGAGTCAGTTTGACCAGTATTTTATTCCGATCTCACGACATGTACATCTGGAAGTTTGTGAGATAAGTCATATACAGTTGTTCCTGAAAATGTTTTTTTGAGTATCCGTTAGAGAAGGCTTGGATGTATTCTGATGTGTGCTCTGTGGATTGTTATGACACCTTACGTCAGCAACACCCCCAATTAAATTGCAGTTATTGTTAAGTGAAATTAACTGCTCTACTAGATTAATGATTGGCAGAGGATATACGGCTGAAACAATGTGGAAAACCACGGTCATAGAAGATGAATTACTTTACGTTTGCAAAACGCAACATGTTTTTATTGGTTGCATAATAGCGTGTGTGTAATATTGATAGCGAATACATGTTACTTGAGTCTTCACGGTACGCATACATGTATGCATTAAGACCCCAAATCGCTATACATGGCTCATTCATATATATGAGGAGCCGAACAAAACCCCTTATCAATGTTTCTACGCAGCTTTGTTGTTTGGAAATAGATATACTCACAGCAATGTTATTCAGTATATAACCAACAAGAGCCAAAACTGAAGCATATATTCTTATTCTCTTTCCTCCAAATCTTTTCTTCAAATACTCCGGCATCGTGTATGTCTAAGTTAAGTAAAGAAGAGATCACGTTCCAATGATGCAAAGGCTATACATACTATCAGTGCAAACACAATGTACATACATGTCATGAAGTCCTTTAAGTGAGTAAACGATGAATAAAAATGTGTTCAGCAACAATTATTTATCGCCAAAAACACATTTCTATAATGTCATTAATGGGCCATTATCATTTTCATAACTTGGGAGAAGTAATTACCACAGGGAGTATATATGCAGTGTCTTGAAACTATTTATCAAAAACATTTCATTCAAACATAGATACACAGTATATACAATATATAATTCAAACAAGAAAATGATAAAAAACGAGAGCTTATAGATTATAAAATTAATTCCCTATACAAATACAAACTAAACTTATAGGTTGGTTAATTTTAAAAGTCAGGAGTTGGATGCTATACGAGTTGTAAACATGTCAATGTGAAAGATTATATGAGAGATTATCTGATGTGTTGACTAAAGAAAGACAGAGAATGCGTTCCAGCTTATATTTGCATTAAATAGAATCGATACTAAAAAATGAATTGCAGGATTAATTCCACTGACGCTGAGCGATGATTCAACTACTTTTCTTCCACAACAGATTGAGATTGAGTACTCTGCAGTTATCTTAACCTCGTGTACACTATATGGAGTTTTCGTTTCACAAACATGTATAGATTTTTTCGTGGCCGATTCGTCGTGTTTTGGTAATGCATCGTAAGCATTTACTACAGATGACAAATTTGATCGCATTTATTGATCAATTATATAATGAATAGTTCTCAGAATATTACATATATGATTATATGAAGTGGTATTGCCAACAGAGGAAGGGACAGGAGAACACATGTAGTTTGGACCGTTTAACATTTTGAGAAACTAAAAGTAGATTCAATGTTCTACGTTTTTCAAAGTTGGATTTCTTTTGTATATTTACTAATGATACAAATACATTGTCGCGCGTTAATATACGCGTAGCTTCATGTTGCATTTTATCAATGATAATGCTTAGATAATGAGAAATATCATTCTAAATGACATCCCCCATACACTATAATTGGCCTTATAAAAGCGAGATTTATTACGTGGAGACATAAACTGTCTATACGAAGTTTTAGTCGGCGCATAACCTTTACTATTTTCCAAGCATGTTCTATATAGTTATATTAATATGATGCTTCAAAGAACCATATTTCAACATTAGACATAAATAAATGTTGAAGACATTGCATGGGTTTTTATTACGTGAAATGATAACAAATGTTGATATCGGAAGTGTAGAACTTATATGCAGCCATCTATCTGCAAAATGATATCAATATCGGTGGCAATTCTGCTGTTTTTTGGTGTGTTTTTTGTGCCATTACATTTCAACCGAAACATACGCTTTGAAAAGTAGTTCTTCAACTCATTGTAAACGTGGTGTTCTCGTTCACTGGGTAAGTACGTTTAACACACATGTTAATATTGTTTATCGCTCTTTTCATAATGAACCATTGTTTAACCCTTTACTACATACAACAAATATGCAGCATACACCTTTGAAAACATATAACCCAAACTATGGAAAATATTCGAAAATGATTGTAAAACTTTTTAATAGATTTGTAAATATAGTGACAAAATGGGAAATAGCTCGTTAAAAGCAATTTCTCCTTTTGCCACAATGTTTTCTATAGTCGTCTGCTGCAGATGCTTCACGAAGTGCCTATATGTGGGAAAAGGTTAATTTATTATTTTTATTGAAAATGCATCACTAGAAACACTTACGCCACAAGCCACGTACACAGGTAAAAATATCCATCCAAGGACGATGAGCAAAAATACAGCCTGAAAAGAACAGACGTTGACTAAATAAAGTGCACGCACGTATTAGTTGTTGTTGCCAAGCTACATGTATATTGGTACTTTTAATGATAGATCTTGGAATCGAGATTGTAATCAAAGACATTGTATGAGCCATGTTGATGGCAAATCAATCTGTGCGGATTTGCCAGAATCGAAGACACATATCAGCGTGTCCCTCCTCGTAATCTGTACAAGGTGATCCTTATATGACTTTCATTCACTGTGTAGTAGTTTTAGAGGCTCTATAAAGCAGTTCAGCCAAAAGAGGGTAGTGTAACAAAACTATAATCGTCATATATGTCTCTTATTTTTCTTTGGGGCAACCAAGGCTTAACAATAAGATACTAATAATAATAATTATAAAGAAGAACATACATGCCATTCATAGATAGCCACTGAAAACCCGCTTGCAGCCGCTGACCCAGCCAGACCAACAAACATAGGGGCACCAATCTGGCTGGCGTATATGGATGCTCCGATCTGCAATATTTGGAAGTAATTTTCTGACAACTATTTATTCGTACATGATGCATTTACGTGCCGTAGACAGACATTGGTGTGCATATCCATGTAAGTTTTGCAGCGATATCAAATAGGATTCATCCAATGTGATTTGGCATCAAGTACACCCATAGAAGCAACTGTACCATCACTGTTTGATTCTCATTTGGCGTCGCCCCCCGCCCCCTTTTTTATCATAACAAATTGTTTAAATAATAGAAAGTATTTCCGATTTGTTCTCATATATACGATATTATAGGTCAAAAATTCCTTGAGGAACATCTTAAGACATACTGTTATAATATATACAAGAATAATTTTGATGCAAAGCATCAAAGACGCCGCGCATGATTTTGAAGCATGACTTAAAGGAAGCAGATGCAGTTCAGTACATTTAAATAACCTGTGCAAGCAGACAGGATGTAAATATTTCGAACAAGAAGGCCAAATGTCCCTTTATGTTAAACAAGAAGGCCAAGATGTGCCTATATTGCTCACCTGGTTACCATAGCCTATATAAAAAGGTTACCAAGAGAAGAAAGGGTCAATATTGACGAAGGGATTAAACGTTTTATATGCTACGATCTATGTGATATTCAGCATGTGAAGTTTAGTTGTGAAATGACAAGTTTAGTCCTGAAACCATTTGGTTTCCGTTTTGCTTAAAATTCACTGCAACTATAATGTGTCATAAGTGTTTATTTTACCAATAAACTGTTTTAAATCCTCTAACCATTAGATAAAAAACAAACATACGTTTTAAATCCTCTAACCATTAGATAAAAAACAAACATACGTGCTTAAATATTAACATATATTAAGGTTTATTGCCTCTAGTTATAAGTTAAGTGTGACACAAGCTTTGGAAGGAGAGGGGGGAGCATATTCTCCTTCCAGTTTAGCAGAAGTATGATAGCAAAAGCGGGAGTATATAAACAAAAAATACGAAGTAATTAAAACAAAGGAAGATATTTATAATCAAGATTGAGCATTATGAAAGTTCACATGTATAGTCAACATATAGCAAGAATTATTAAGTCTGTTTTGTTTGTTTGTAATGTCACTTTAATTGTTTTGAACATGCCAGTTGAAAACTGAAAAATAAACAAAAGAAAATGGTCAAGTCAGTTCCCCAAGAGCAAAGAGCGAAAACCAGTTGGTACGAATCGTTCATCTCGAACGATACATGAAAAACCGGGTATGAATCCAATGAATTTTAGAAATCGGATGAAATCGTGAAAACAGCGAAGTATTCATAACGGAAGGAAGCAGAGACAACTTAATTACTCTATGGGAACCGATGACACCTTGTCGTCTATTCAATAAGAATGACCAAAATCGCCAAGCGATGACATGCTGCATTTACAAATAGAACCGTTACGGCCATGCCCATTGCATAGTTGGGTTAACGTTGTTTTTACAGTTTCTAGAATTATACTGTAATATGTAGTAATTAAATTGAATCATCATTGATTTTTTAAAGATTACCTATTTATTTAAAAATTTCAATATTGTAAATAGGCAAAAACATCGCCAGAAACTTTTTTCTGAACTTTGATGAATCGGGTCGTAAACCAAACTATAAAAAGAACGTAGCCTAGTAAGTTAGGGGAAAGTTATTAAATACCCATTAGATGTGTCAAACATTTTGTAATAACGGTAGAAGACATGCCTATTTACATTATTTTGTATCTTTTTGTGTCTTAAATTATTTTATACAATTTATTGATTCATAAAGGTTGTTTTTTTTTCAAACAAACAACAGAGGTTTTTTTAACAATAATAACATTGGTTACTCCCTTTTCGATTACGTCACCCCATAGTACAAAATTTAAACCTATCCCATACTGACGCCGCGCTTCCACGCGGCGTCAATAAGTGACATACTCATCTCTTACGATTGGTTGGGACCGTTGCTAATATCGTAAATGCACGACATGTATTACCAGTGTTATCCTCTGGCACACTGTCTTTGTGGTAAAAACAAGCGATTAAGTAACGTTGCGTTTACAAATCCTCGCTACAACACAGTTATGTCAATCATGGGGTTGTAAGTTCGAAGCCCGGCTCGGCCAACATCCTTTAAAACGTTCGACATATGTCATTATGACAAGCGTCATTCGTCTTCCAACAATGGGCTTATAGCCTATGGCTATGCTTGGAAAGTATGTTGTATGGAGTACTGGTGTGAGACAGTCATGAATGAGTAGGTGAACTGGCAGCCGTGAAAACGGCTTTAAACCCTAATCTTCAATCATTCAATCAATATGAACAAGTTGGCACTCCTACATTATATAACCCTTTGGTTTTTTTAAAAGGGTAAGTTCGCCGTTTGATAAACACATGAGGTAAACATATTACACCAAGTCATTGACCGCATTCTATTGTGAGGGCATTGCCTTGTTTTTGTTTACAATCAAGACATTGTGACATCAACATGAATAATTAAACAAACCCTTGCAAACCGATTTTTTGTTAAAGATACGAGTTTTGTGAATAATTTGCTTCATCACATGATATGTTTTCTGTCTGTTTTGTTTATGTAAGTATCTATCATGCACGAAAATGCCGAACAACGTGTTGCATTTAAATGTATAATAGCATTATAGAAATATACAGCATATTAATGACACTAGTTTCCTGTGACATTTAGTAATTATTTACATTATTATGGGACAACAATACCTTACTTTAACACGAACAACACAACGGCAATCTCTGTTTGCATGAATATGTTACTTCGAAAGACCAGATCGACCTGGGAGACAGGCAGTCTGATCTGGACCCTCTGTGACCGGTTAGGGAATAAAACATCTGAGGTAGTAGGTGCATCAGCCCGAATTTTCATAGAAAAAGAAATGTGGACATATTCCATGAATTGCATGAAGACTTATTAAATATCAATGAGAAAGAAAATAGGTGTGTAGAAATATCAACCGTTTCATAACTGTTAACATTCTTAATGGAGTGAACATTTTGTTTGAAAAGGGGTATTTAACACTCCTATGACACCCAACGTTCGTGACATAGCCATGGACAGACCATCGCTTTAACGTACAGTAATAATAGTCCATACTTTTCAGTAGATGGTCTGTCAAACAAATGCGTGATATCCGGATCAATTTGTATATGTAAAATACGTTTGATATACTTTCGTTACCAAATTGAAAAAAAATCTCCGAATGTCCGTTTTTGACGTTTTGAAAATATGTTGCAAAACTTTACCGGTATCCAAGTCATGTCTTTTCCCGCTAGAAAATAGCCGCTTGCACTTCCACGGTTTGGTCTGCATGACGCCTGAAAGTGAACAATATTTAGCAATATCAACAAAATACACGCGTTATCGTTTGTGTGAAAAATACTCAAAATGTACAAATTACGTCCTACAATTGTTGAACTTTTCGGATAAACTCGATGTATACCTAACAGTAATTCGGTTGATACAGTTCTTGCAAACCAAACAAATAGGTAATTTCCAGTATGTTATATCTTGAATACACATGTAAATGGAAAAAAATAAACATAGACATGGATAAATCCTGCTTTGTCATCACTACAACTTGAAAATCACACTTTTGTTAATGGTGAAAGTATGGAATTTGATGGAACTAAAAATGTGAAAATGTATGAAAATATCGGTAAGGTGAAGTCCTTGCGCCATGATAAATGCAAATGAAAGATAATCCAGACGGTTACAAGACGAATGTTTGACGCAAAGCGTCAAAGAGAAGCCGCACTTTTTCGTTGTACATGTAGCAATAAGAAAAAAGAACATTTAAATCCACAAACATTAGAACAATTTAAACTGTAGACGGTAATATGCTGATATATTTATTCTTTTGAAGACTGTTGTATACTTCAAATAACGCCCCTTTAAGCAATACCAGGATTTTAACCCTGTGATTCGTATGAATAGGATTGGCAAACATTGAAAGTATATGAATGAAAACTATTATTTAGATTAGTAACAACATCAAAATTAAATTTAAGCCAAGATAAATGTGTACACATTTCATTAATTGTTTATAGATACCCTAATGTATAGGTATGAATATAAAATTTATAAACTCATAAACACATTTTCATTTCAACATACTAAGGCTGTTGACTGTGCATCTCGCAGGAACACCCATTTCAATATACCAAACATGTTAAGGTAAATTTAAGTATGAACCGTTCTTGTATGTACTAAAACTAGAAACGTCCGTTTGTGAATAAGTATATTTCCAATATTTGCGATTTTATATTGAGACTAGCTAACCCGGCACAACGTGAACTTCCTCTACCAAATTGGTTGCTGTATGTGGGAAACGGTTAGCTGTTGAACATGTATTCAAATGTTTAACTCTGTTAAATATTTGTATTCCCTTTAAATCGTCATACATGTGTATTATTAGACAAAGGTATCAGACCACATGGGAAAAATCTTTGCTGCACTTAGTTAAATTGTGCGTACTTCAAATTGCCTCCCTTTAAGTACTACCAGGATTTTTTTCTTGTGATTCGTATGAATAAGTTTGATAAACATTAACATTGCAACTAGACGGCAAAATTTATCTCGAAACAGATATTTCTGTGGTTTATATGTGTTCATGTCTGCACTTTGCGATGACAATTGTGAAAATGAAAATATATAGTGGGAAACGGTTAGCTGTTGAACATGTATTTAAATATGTGTATTCCCTTTAAATTGTTCATTTTAATCGTCATACTTGTGTATAATTAGACAAAGGTGTCAGACCAAATGTGAAAAATATTTGCTGCACTTAGTTTAATTGTGCGTATACTTCAAATTACCTCCCTTTAAGTACTACCGGGAATTTTTTCTTGTGATTCGTATGATTAAGTTTGATAAACATTAACATTTCAACTAGACGGCAAAATTTATCTTGAAACAGATATTTCTGTGGTTTATATGTGTTCATGTCTGCACTTCTTCATCTAATTACTGCGTAATATATGATAGCATGTAAGGAACCAAATTACATTTACCGCACGCCTTTCTTGTTTATGGTTCCTGGTTTAATATACTACTGAACTAATAAAGCCTCTGAGGCAGGTAACCGTATTCAGTGTTACTGTTTAGACTAGGTACAGTGTGAATTTCGCTTAAATAAAAATGTACATACATTCAACTAATATACTGGCCTTTGTTTTTAATTTGTAAAACTCACACATGTATATAGAGTGTAAAGGGGATGTTTTAAAAGTCATTACCTTAAATTAATGTACTTAGTAAGAACAAAGAAAAATCAAGATATGTGGTCACGCTGGCAGGTCTAAATATTCTCCTTGTCCGAAATGTCTAAGCATCCCTACAAGAGGCCGCCTCCTGGCGGCTTCCAATGACCGATCTTGGCAGCGATCGTCAACGGAGTTGTGTTTTTTTTATTACAACTACTAGCCCTGATATATTGAAATATTTAACAAGTATTTAGTGGTGAAACCTCAGGTGTCTCTGATGTTGACGTTTATAGCTTGTGCCCATAACACTAATTACTTGATGTTTAATATCTTTACATATTTAACTTTGGATTTTAACCAAGCATTGCTACCTTTGTCTTCTTTGTTTCAATGAATATTGCCTGGCATGCACTTTTGCATGTATGTATCTGACATAGAGTATGTACATAAATAACCTTGTTATTCGTTTCTTTGTGTGAATGATATTCTGCCACTTTTTCAAATAATATCAGATATACCTCGCCGCTTTTGTTTCCCCTCAGAACGTTGTAGTATCCTCAGGGACTATTTAGTATGCCATCCCAAATAAAGGTAAAGACGCGTTTAGCATTTTTGCTAAAGTTTTGTCCTGAATTATAGTATTGACTTGAAAGACAAACCAAAACAATCGTTTATGAAAGTAGAATATAAATACAGGCTGAATAAACAACAAGCTGTACAGAGACCATGAACACTTTTATTAAACCAAATAATTTGCCATATTCAGGTACATTTCACCGGAAAGACGGAACATTATTCACGTATGCATGACCGTTACTAAGTCAGTGACATTATCATCCCTCAAAGTCACCCCTTGCGTGTTTGGTGAACGTTCGTGAAGCATACCTTCAAAGATAACCAGATGGGCTTAATTAACTTAAAGTAATCACCAATGATTCTCTGAAAATGGGAGTATGAC
This sequence comes from Serripes groenlandicus, assembly GCA_031761405.1. NCBI lineage: Eukaryota > Metazoa > Mollusca > Bivalvia > Cardiida > Cardiidae > Serripes > Serripes groenlandicus. The sequence continues at coordinate 48,550,542 of JASEVX010000006.1, forward strand.
TACGTAAACTCATGTACCCCTTCTATGTGTGTATAATGTATGTGATTGTAGTCGCTAAAAGACACTTACCCGTAGTCCAACAACAAGAACAATTGCAAAATAAATTCCAATCGTTAAATAATCCTGCCAAACGAGTTCTTCCGTCATGATGTAAAACCAAACAACGCCAAATAAGCCAGGTGATCATGTGTTATACTTATGTCTCAGCTGTGTCATGCTAATGTGGTCGTAGAAATCAAATGCGTGAAGTGTTCCAAGATAATGCGCACCGTTATTCGAAGGCAGTGACCATTACCATAAATTACATCTACTCATATTTTCAATCGTTTACAGATTTAAACTGATATGCAGAACAATAAAAGAAAGACTTTTTTTCCTTTTACATAAGCTGTACGACAGGTCTCCGTTATGCATATGAGCTGTTTCACGAGAAAACCGACATGATTAACGCAGATTGATATCATTCTTACCTTATTTTTCAGGATTTACTGATTTGAAAACATCAGAGAATAAAGTATCTAGACAAATCTGAGTATTTATACAGAATTGAAAACATTCAGGAAAAAGAATTGGTTCTGTATAAGCTATTTCCCCTGTTCTCACCTTGTTTTCTAATATTGTACATGTTTTCCCTTTTCAAATGACATCTACTGTTGAAACAGCTTAAGTCTTGTGTAGCAAAGAAAGGGTTTGTGTAGGCAAAAACATCTTCCATTGACACTCAACAAATTTTAATATCGTCAAGCTGAGTCTTCGCTCTTGGTATTTATATATTTTTGCATGCGATCAAATATTTTAACCTTCACGCAATATTCGCCTTGTTGCCCTCTATGATGTAAAGAATGTGAAAACAGTTGGAAAAGGTTTTTATTATTTGTATGGGTTTGTTGTGTGTGTCAAGATAAATACATGAAATGTAGCATTGCTGGCATTAAAAATTAATTCTACTCTAGACCTGACACAGTATCGACAATGTTTTCTAATCTTGCTCATAAACAATCAGTCTAACCAGAGACATATAAATGAGCTGTTCCATGAGAAACCCAACATTGTGGACTCTGCGTAAAGTATCTACCCGGATCAACCTAAGGCATGCGGCGCAGGTTAACCGGGATAGAAACTTTTCGCATCCTGTGGATTTTCTTTTTCAGGAATCATTACTCTATCCCTCTATCTCCCTTAGACGGAATAATGTGTCGACCCGGATTTGCCTGCGCAGATTGCACAGACTGATCTGGGTCGATATATTACGCAGAGTCCATAATGATGGTTTTCTCATGGATGGGCTCAAGTATATGTATATGTCTCTGGTTTAACCCTTTCCCACTCACGAAATATCTAAAATGCAACATCTCATGAAATTAAAGTATGATTATTAAATACAGATAAAAACCGTTGTGCTAAAAGATTACTCAGTATGGGCACATAATTTTTCTTTTTGTCACATGTTTTGTGAAAGTTACCTTCTTCAGATGGGTTTTTACGTGAGAAAGGGTTAATACACTAAGTATGTATAAATAGAGCTCATATAGTACGGTGCTTTATCACTGTGTGATCAACCAAATGTGTTCACATTTTGATAATATATGGGAGATTTTCAAAAAAGGTTTTTCATGCAGATGCCTCTAAATGCGTCTATATGTGGGACAGGATTAAAGCACTTAACCCTTTCCCTCATATAGACGCTTTCCGACGCATCTGCAGCAGACGGCGTTTTGAAAACACGTCGACAACAGAAGAAATTGCTCAAAACGAGCAATTTTCCCTTTTGTCACCATTTTCAACTCTATTCAATTATTGTACTTTCATTTGAAGGGAGATTCAAAAAAAATATCGGGAATGTTTTCAAAGACGTCTGCTGCAAATGTGTTGCATGTGGGAAAGTGTTAACGCTATAAGACTGGAGAATTACCAATCATGCCCGTCACTCGGGTTTGCTGGATAATATGTTTTTGTCTCCTGATCTTACACATTACACCAATTGAAATCAAAATTTAGACTGCAAGGACTGAGGTTTTAAAATAGTTACAAATATTTGAGAACATTGTTACATTCGCAATTACTGGTTTGTTTACCCAGGGATCATGAATATGTAAACTGTCGCCGTGATATAACTGAAATAATGTTGAAAACGGCGTAAAACCCCAATAAAAAAAATAAAAAAAATCATAAAATGGAAGAACTTGTATCTGAAAATGTCTGGTATGAGCATGATTAGGTGGAGTTTCTTTCTTTTGATCCACTGTGTAGTCGGTGAGCCTCCAGCTATTTGTCAATGTTTATTGTATGTCCCAAACTAAGTTTTCGACTATAAAGAACTGTATCACTGTTTTTGCTCTTAAGTTAATTAGCTAACACTGTGATAAATAACTGTACTTTTAAGTTTAAGATAAGTACACAGACACAGTGAAATGAAGAAAACATTACGAACATGTCCCTAACAACGAACTATGCTGTCAGATGCAACTTTCTCAACTAAATAACATTCACCGAATGTTCAATGGTAAAGCAGTTTGATCCGCTTAACTTGGTTATAGTAATTACTTACAATTTATGTATAACTACATTGACCGAGTGATGTGTGACTTTAATCATTCGTATCATGTTAAGTATTGCCTCTCATAGTACAAAGGTTGAAGGCATAACTTCGGGATTATGAGACCGGTGACGATTCAGATTAGCATCCAAGTAGTCTTCTCAGTATCTTCTCTGTTCACCACCTAGTCATGCATCCTGCTGGAAGCAAATGGACAACGAGGCTTTGCACAATTGAAGCCTTTCTACAACACAGCTTTGCGCAATTGAAGCTTTTGAACAACGAGGTTTTGCATCCTGGAAGCCTTTGGACAACGATACTTTGCAACCGGAAATACTTTGGACAACGAGGCTTTGCAACCGGGAAGACTTTGGACAACGAGGCTTTGTATCCTGGAATACTTTGGACAACGAGGCTTTGCAACCAGAAAGACTTTGGACAACGAGACTTTGCAACAGGGAAGTCTGTTGACAACGAGTCTTTGCAACCGGGAAGACTTTTGACCATGAGGCTTTGCATCCTGGAAGCCTTTGAACACCGAGGTTTTGCAACCGGGAAGACTTTGGACAACGAGGCTTTGCAACCAGGAAGACTTTGGACAACGAGTCTTTGCAACCGGGAGGACTTTGGACAATGAGGCTTTGCATCCTGGAAGCCTTTGGACAACGAGGCTTTTCACAATTGAAGACTTTAGACAACGAGTCTTTGCTTCCTATGAGCTTCTGAACCCGATTTTGCAATAACTCATTCTGGTATTTTATTTTATCTACCATATAACATCTGAATGTCTGTGTTCATGTATGTTCCCAGATGCTGCATTTGCAAATATCCTAATTGTAGCCCAACTCACACATTGTTTATGTACCATCATATTTATATATTTCATCACATTTTAAACGAGCTTTAGCACACTCTAGATGATCACTTCATAAACTAAACCTTTAATTCTAATATTATCTGAGATGACAGAATCTGTGTTATGCTATAACATATTGTAGTAATCGATGATGAATTCCATTCTAATTGTATTGGCGAAAGAATGATATTAGAAAGAACTACTTATTAAAATGGTATACTGTCCAGCCTAGCCTTGAAAATCTAGTTCTGCATTGCGCAATAAACCCCCATTACCGTTAAGTGGATATCTGTTTATGTGAGTAACCTACTGGAATCGATTGACTTGGCATATCACATACCATTTATGAATTGTAGTTTATGTTGTATTGTGGGCCGGAATCCAACCAAACTACTGAAAACACTCTTGTATTAGAATTAAGTGTTACCATGTTGGAGTGGCAACAAGACCCTATGTCGCTTTTTAAACGGAAACTCTTTCATCTAATTTTCAACGTGCAACAGTTGATTGTGGAAGCATGATTTCCCATAAAGATTTTTAAAAAATCATACTTATCCATTGACCTTATCGAATGACCTATATGACACAATGCTGTGTTATCAGAGAAACGAAAAGTGAATAAATGACCTTCGGCAAATTGCAACAAATAGTTGTAATCATCGAAAGCATATATTTGGGAAATTCATTTACATATTTAATGTTCTTAAATGTGTGTTTAAAGTGCCAATTCAATACTCGAGTGGAAATAATGATTATCAATGTTCCTTATTTTCTTTTTTCCAAAACCTAGCCCCGTAGATTGGTTGTTAGCGACTCAGACTGTCAATCTAGAGGTTGTGATCTCGAATCCCCGCTTGGCGTATTTGACAAAAGTCCCATAAAGATTAAAAGTCGAGGTCGCATACCACACTTGTTCATTGACCTTACCGAATGACTTAAATGACACAATGCTGTGTTTACAGAGAAACGTTAAGTAAATAAATGATAACGCTTTCGGCAAATTGCTACAAACAGTTGTAATCATCGAAAGCATATATTTGGGAAATCCATTTACATATTTAATGTGCTTAGATGTGTGTTTAAAGTGCCAATTTAATACCCGAGTGGAAATAATGATCAATTGTCCTTATTTTCTTTTTTCCAAAACCGAGCCCCGTAGCTTGGTCGTTAGCGACGCAGACTGTCAATCTAGAGGTTGTGATCTCGAACCCCCGTTTGGCGTACATTCTGGCTGACGTTTGACAAAAGTCACATAAAGATTAAAAGCCGAGGTCGCATACCACACGTGTTCATTGACCTTACCGAATTACCTAAATGACACAATGATATGTTTACAGAGAAACGTTAAGTAAATAAATGATAACGCTTTCGGTAAATTGCAACAAACAGTTGTAATTATCGAATTAATATTTTGGAAAGCCATTTACCTGCTGTTGGTGCGTACGTTAGATGGAAATGGTAAAAACATGAAATTGGAGGACACACAATTTAAGTCCGCATATCAAATTATTTCATAGCAAAAGTATTCTGCATAGAAACACTGTCTATGTGTCTTAGATTTAAGTTTTGGTCTCACTATGACAAAGGAAGGTAGTATTAAGAATGCGTTTAAATGCATTATAAAAGGCCTGAAAGCAAACGGTGTAATTAATATTTCTTGTTCTGCTTAATTGTTACAGTTATATTAACCATCCGTCATAAATGACAACTGATAGTAATAGAATCAAAGCACTCAAAGTGCTGCCAGTAAGGGCTAACTGCAGATCACGGAATACATTAGGACAAGGATTTACCGATCAAATGTTTTTTTATCACATACACTTCACAAGAAGACCTTGTTATGTCCGTTAATTGAATAATATTTGAGTTGAATGCACAATAGTGTATACACAGAATGGGGGTATATCGCAAAACTTTTATTTGACTGGCAGTATTTCACAGAGGTCGTTGCATAGTTTACACACTCATTGATGCATTTATCACAATGCATGCACTATCAAAATCAAAAGAACGCTGCATAACAATGAAAACAATATTGAAATTCCTATTCAAATATCAAAGCAAAAAATAAACAATCTGTTTCTACATTTTCTGGTTACTAAAAACTAAAAAATGGTGGCATATTTGTTTAACCTTGTTTGAAATAATTAATTTAATACTTTTAAAATTAACATGATTCATTTTATAAACAAAAGAATATTTACACTGTACTATAATAGAACAATAATGAATGGTTCATGCCTGGAGATTATTTTACAGTAAACTACGTTAATACAAAAATAATCCAAATTGTAGGGTTCAGTCTAGCATGGCTTTATACAGTCACAGTCACAGTTGCCTTTAAACAACTGAACACGTTAGTTTTCCATAACATAGGTGAACAAATACATGCACTGTTTTTTTATTATTTCAACTTCTCAATAAGTGTGAATATTTAATGAGCAGGTTGTAGAAGTTGTTGATCGGAAGGTACTTATAGATCGGTCGGTGGTACTTTTTACTCTGTAGCGTTTTTCACGATGCACAATTTCTATTGATAGGTGGCATAACACAGTTGAAAGCTGATTTTCTGTTTCCTGGGACACTCCAACTTTTATTCTCTCATTATTTCTCATAATATCCATACTGGTTTGATAAAAAGAGTTTTCCTGTATCAAGGAGTGCCAGAATTGTAGGAAAATGACTGGAAGTCACACTCTCAGTCCATATTATGGAAAGAATTGACCAGAAAAGTGGTCTGAAACAAGGTGAAAAAAGTAGGGCAGAAAGATCAATTTGACCCTTTATTCCAAAAATCACCCAACAAAAACGCAGGGGTTTAGTGTAAAATTGAAGAGCTGATAATTCTCTCAAAACAGTAGGCAATCTGTGGATGCAGTCAGAAATACCACGTTACCAGCTCCTTTTCAAGCAATTTTGGACGCGAAAGCTGGTATTCAAATTTACCTCTAAATTCACGCCTAGCTCTGCAACCAGTGTTGTCAAACAGGAAGGAGAAGTGGGTTCAACTTAAAAATTCAATCCCATGCTTAGAGCTTACTTTTCACTTTTATAAACATCAAAATCAACCATTTACCCAAAAATGTACCCAAAACTTACTATTTGTCATTATTTCTATTTTTGACCCTGGCCAAAATCCGAATATCCCGAAAGCTAGTGTTATGTGTCACCATATGTATACTGTTCTAGCGATTTTGCACCACGTTGCGAATGACTTTTGAAATTATAAAAAATAAGGGCCATGTTGTGTAAGTGTACAACATTAAATGAAGGAACAGCTGAATAGCTTAGTAGAATATTTAATACTACAAAGATTAACATGAAATGCATGGGTTATATAGAAATATGTTACACTAAGAGGCGTCTCTTTGAGTGGATATACTTTCATACATGAGTTCATGTGTTAAGACGCGTGGCTTTGAGTGGATACACTTTCATTCATGAATCAATTAGTTAAGACAATATACACAGCACTCTCCCCTTGTATATGTAAAGTCATCAATTTAAATTCAATGTTTAAATCGCAATCATAATTACACCTGGGGAAAGTATGCACATACTGCTTTAATTTGTTCAGTGTACGAATGACACCTGAAGAAATAATGCACATACTGCTTTAATTTGTTCATGCATGTTGCGCGTGATCAAGTCATGTTGACAGCGTAGAAATACATTTTATTTTTTAATCATGTAATTTATATATTTTAACATCAAATGTATTTCGAGTTCTTTCTTTTGGGTAATTGATGTCGAATCAAATCCATTTTTTGGCTGATATGCCAACAAGTTACCGCATTTTGATTTTTAGACAAGAAGTATTTGGCGGTTCAACATCGGTATTAGCTGGCAAAAGTCCATCATTTTAAAAAAATATACCACATATCATCCACTTTCATTGACATTATATACGAGCTGCCAAGACATCTCTCTGAATCCGAGATGGTGTCAGATCTGGATGGTGTTCAGAAACGGAGAGCTGATATAGAAAGACAGATGTGAAGTAATTCAATGCCGATATTGTAAAACACTAGTCTAGATTCCAGTCTCAAAATGATGGATTTCGCCTACTATAGAAATTTGCTCTAATGAGCCCCTTGCTAAAAATGAAATGTAACGTGTGCATCGTCGATAGATAAGAACCTTGCTGCATTAAGATTTTGTATCATATAATACAACATGATCGAGCTATAGATTGGGCTGCGCTTTTATTGTTGGTATCAGAAGTTACATCCATGTGAATTTTACACGAAAATCGATATTATGCGGATTCCATAATAGATGCATCTTTGTGCATCTTGTTCGCATTTGCTTTTAAATAATTGCTCATTTAGTGCAAGGCTTTCCTTGTCAAACCATCTTGTTCGCATTTGCAGAAAGAACCCCGACTAAACTTATGATAGTTGCGCCGTTTTTAATAATTGCTCATTTAGTTCAAGGCTTTCCTTGTCAAACCATCTTGTTCGCATTTGCAGAAAAAATCCCGGCTAAACTTATGGTAGTTGCGCCGTTTTAAATAATAGCTCATTTAGTTAAAGGCTTTCCTTGTCGAACCATCTTGTTCGCATTTGCAGAAAGAATCCCGGCTAAACTTATGGTAGTTGCGCCGTTTTAAATAATTGCTCATTTAGTTCAAGACTTTCCTTGTCAAACCATCTTGTTCGCATTTGCAGAAAGAACACCGGCTAAACTTATGGTAGTTGCGCCGTTTTAAATAATTGCTCATTTAGTTCAAGGCTTTCCTTGTCAAACCATCTTGTTCGCATTTGCAGAAAGAACCCCGGCTAAACTGATGGTAGTTGCGCCATTTTAAATAATTGCTCATTTAGTTCAAGGCTTTCCTTGTCAAACCATCTTGTTCGCATTTGCAGAAAGAACCCCGGCTAAACTGATGGTGCTTGCGCCGTTTTAAACAATTGCTCATTTAGTTAAAGGCATATTCTTGTCAAACCATCAGCGAGGATGAATTTGCACAAACACGAACGGACCTTTACTCTCGCATGTGTAAAGAAAAAGGCACCGACATCTGGTTACGGTCGTGCGGTATTCGTGCATAAATACCTTCAGCTATCATCCTTGATACACTGACCTACTGTCAGTGGCAGTAAAATAAGTATTAATAATACAAATGGAAAAACAGGTTTGTTCTTAAAATGGTAATTAATTAAAGTTGATTTATTTGTTATTTGTACAGAAAACCGCCCAGAGAGTGCTCGGCCGCGTTTGTTTTTATTTACTGTAGCTTTTCCGGGGACTCTTAACAAAAAATACAAAAATACACGGAAAATACATGGAAACCATGGAAAAACCATGGAAAATAACAAGGAATTTAATGTTAAGATGCGGAAATGCTGGAAATGGTCCGAATACTCCGGGGTCCACGGAACTATTCCAGGGTGTCCATGGAATTTCCGGGTTGTCCACTTAAATGTACTGGAGTTTCCATGGAAAGTGTCAGATTATTCAAATATATCCCTGGAAAGTTGTCCGAATACTCCGGGGATTTTCCGTGTATTTTCGTAAGTGTCCCCGGAAAAGCTTCAGCCGGGTGCCCTATATGTTCGGCTAATTACCGTGAACAGACGAGTCCCAGCAGCAAAGTCGGTAACCGTCACACCGGGTTCGTGTGTTTGAATCCTGGCAATATTCCCTTTCTTTCCGACGAATAAGTTATTGAAACCAGTGGCACATATTTTTGCCAACAATGCTGATAAATGTCTAAGTAAAATTGTAAGCAATTCCATGAATATTTAAGTTCATGAAATACGCGTGCGAGAACGGGCCAAAGAACAACATTAAAACCCAACGTCATGAGCTACGACCAATTAAGAGGTGATTATACATTTGAAAAAGCTTTTAATTTTTCTTCTTCAGTTCTTTACACTTTAAGATAATGAATCTTCCCCTGTAAGTTGTAAGTTGGTGAGCATGAGGACCGGTTTTATTATTTCCTAATATCCTAATAGCATAAGCTGACAACTTTCAGTTACCTTGATACTTTCATCTTTACATTGTCCAGGGGAGTGACTTCATCAAAACATCGACCATGCATGTCTACCTTCTTTGAAACATTGTAATCGGAGCACAGACGCAAGCTAATTGTCTCGCCCTAACAACGATGTAAAATGAGTTTGTGTTGATAAAACAAGCAACGGCAATACTTAGAAGTCAACTGAATTATTGGTGTGCTCATTCGATTTTTGTGTGTAAAGGGGTATTTGGTGGGGTCCATCTCTTTTTGTTGGATATAGATCATGAGGCGAAAAGAGGACATAGTGCATCGGTAGTTATGTGAAGATTCGAGCGATGCCTACGAATAGAACAGCCATGATTTGCTACCAAATAATCTACTATTTGAGGGCACAAAGATGCCAACATAAATGCATAAAGGCTATGCACAATATGTTATACTGGAAAAAGATGAGAGAGTAATATCACAAAAAGTACAAACGGTTAATCACAAACTAACATAAACAAGACAATAATTCTATCATCCTGCTTGGCAGAGACGACAAACCTGTCATACATTCAGATATGTTCTGTGTTTGAAAAAGAAAGTTGTCACATTTGGCCAGTTTGCAAAAAGTGAAATGCATTATTTTCTTTGAACTTTAGTTTTCTAGCATTCTACTATCAAATAATGCGCAGAAAGTACACATCACTTCGATATTAACCAATTTACATAACGATAGTCCAGGAAGAACGGACGGAGGGGGGACTTGAGGAAAGAAGGAAGGAAGGCAGGACAGATAAACATAATAAATGAATACATAATTACAACACTGGAGAAATCTTATATGTCGTCAGTGTTTTATTTAAAAACATGTATGACGGCATAACTTTGAATCGTTTTTTGGTGAATTAGGTGAATTAGAAAGAACATCACGCCTGTGACTATTATTATTGGTCCGAATGTATTTCATCGAATGTATCATATAGAACAAAATAACTATCTCACTCACGTACACTTATCATCGCAACCAAACATACCTAAATGGTCCATTTCGTACTTGATTTAATTCGTACATACTTATGCGATCTAACTTTCCAGGTTTGTGAAGTCTACTGTCATTTGCGTTTGAATTTAGGAAAGGAAGTAAACCTGATTAAGCAAGTGAAACTATTGAATTATTTGTTTTTTGTATATTTTAATTCAATGATCAACCTACAACAACTTTATTACAGTAGTCTGATTATGATTAGACCATTGGATTTCTGAAAGGTTTTTAAGTGTCTCCCACCAAACTAAAGTTCAAGACTTAGTATGGATCCTTTCCATGAAAAGAGGCCTTTTATGTTTTGTGTATCGTTTCTATACATTGCATATAGCTTTTATGTATATACATGTATACATGTATGTACATATGTACCTCTGTCGCTTCAACTTATATACACTCACGAACCTCGAATGCTCGAGGATATGTTAATTTCCAGTGTTTGTCTGTTTTTGTGTTGGATGACATGATAGCATTAATGTTTTTAACAAACGAGGTAATGCTATGACCAATGATGGCATTCATTGGAGGGAATTGCCTTAACAACTTTTAAAACAACCCACAGATAAAGCTTTTAACCCTTTCCCACATACAACAAATTTGCAGCAGAAGACTTTGAAATCATACCCCAACAAATTGGAAACTAGCTTTATATGAAAGTGCAAAAATTGAACCAATTTGAAAACATGGTGACAAAAGGAGAAATTGCTTTTTTTGAGCATTTTCTTCTTTTGTTGCCATGTTTACAAAAAAGCTGTTTGCTGTAGAGGTGTCAGAAAGCGTCTCTTTGTGGGAAAGGGTTTAAATACCTTATACAACTGTTCCTAACCCTTTTCCTCATAAACCAAATCTGCAGCATTGGACTTTAAAAATGTATGTGCAATAATATGAAAAAAATCTCTTATAAATGAAGGTATGATTATGGAATAAGTTTGAAAACAATGTGGCAAAAGGACATATTGCTCATTATGAGCTATTTCTTCTTGTGTCACAATATGTTCAAAAGTCGTCTGCTGCAGATATGTTGTAATGCGGTTAAAATTGTTAAATATTTTATCTTGAATTCATTTTTTGAAATACTCGAGATATAACAGGTGCTCAAGATGGCAGGGCTTTCAAAATAAGAATCTTTATGTGGGAAAGGGTCAATCCTTTGTTCTCTTATTTTCTAACAAATAGAGAATCAATTTCTCTTTTTTATTAACAGGTTTATATAAAATGGATGGTTGTTCTCTGTTTGATCTTTGTAATGTAGAAAAAGATGACCAGACAGTAGCAGTGATATTTGATGATGGGCAGACAAAACAGTCTGTCACCTACAGAGAGTTGTCAGATTTATCAGACCAGGTAAATAATCATAGCCCATTACCTAACATTTACCAAACATTTACCAAACACTCTTTACCACATATAGACGATTTCTGGTGCCTCTGCAGCAGACAACTATTGAAAACAATGTGACAAAAGGAAAAATTGCTCAAAACAAGCAATATCTCCATTTGCAACAATGTTACAACTTTTTTCGGAAATTATACATAAAGTTATGGAGAAGTTTTCAAGTTGTCTGCTGCAGATTTGTTGTATGTCGGAAAGGGTAAAAGAACAATTTCTCCTTTTGCCACACAGTTTTCAACTTGTTTCACTAATTATATTTTTTTAGAGACTTTTAAGACTTTTAAAAGTCAATATGCAATAAGAGATGTCAATTTTACAAAGATCTGAATAAAAAAATGTACTTTCTTGATTTTCAGAAGTATCATTTAAAATGTTCAAAATTATTTGTATTTACAGGTAAAATGGTCGTTTTAGAAATAGACAGAAAAGGAGATTTTTTGTTTGTTCTGATCACAAAACAATGATTAACCTGTTCCTGTAGATTAATGCATTGCAGCAGACTGTTTATGAAAACATTTTGGAAAAGGAGAAATTGCTCCATATCCTTAAATAGTATTTAAATTTAGAGATATATTAAATTAAATAGGTGTTTAAAAGATATTAACCCTTTCCCACATATTAAAACATCTGCAGCAGTTCACTTTCGAAAAATTATTTCCAATAAATGAGCACTTTCTACTTTTACCACAATCATTCTTTTCAGTGGAAGACAGTGGTGCAGAGGTAGAGTGTTGGCCTCTCATATCAAAGGTCCCTGGTTCGAGTCCCGTGATGAGCGGGTCCTGACTTTTGGATTTGTCCACACAAACGGCGCGAGTACTGGTTAAGTCTCCAGGAAGCAGACATCGAGAGTGATTAATCTAAGCCAAAGGCTTGTTTCGCAATCGATGTAAAATAAATCATTTTAAACTAAACTAAATTCTTTTCAGTATGTTTCATTTTTAGAGATTTTCCATAATTTTGCCTAGATGTTTTCATAGTGATCTGCTGCAGATTATTAAGAAATCTGACTAAAATAGGCAAATGATTGTGAGATTTTCTCCCACTGTAGGATTTTAACTCTTTCCCGCATACAACTACAGGAGCAGAGGACTTTGAAAACATCTCATCAAAAATGTGAAAAAAACCTTTAATGACAGTTTAATTATTAACTAGAGTTGAAAACATTGCGACAAATGGTGAAATTGCTCATCATCATGAGCAATTTCACCTTTGTCACAATATTTTTAAAAGTCATCTGCTGCAGAGGCGTCAGAAAGCATCTACATGGGAAAAAGGGTTAATTAATAAATGATTGAATCTCAACTCTAAAACACGTCCTTATGAAATTTCATCGTCTTTGAACGCTTTGATTTTTTCAGCTATCTTTTGTTTTGGGGAAGTACATGTACCAGCATGAGAAGAGTGTTGTTGGGATTTGTATGGATACACAGTTGGTTACACCTGCACTTCTAATAGGGTGAGTGTTACATCAAAACAAACTATACAGAACTGGATCTGTGCTGTCTTTGAAGAGATCTTCCATATAATGAGCTGTCCCATGAGAAATCATTGTGGACTCTGTGAAAAGTATCGACCCAGATCAGACTAAGCATGCCGCGCAGAATAAGATGATTATTTTGAGTTTCTACAACATAGGGTTTGAGGGTCATTTAAGGATCTGGGGATATGAAATTCTCTTCTTATCTAAGGCTCTACATTCATTTTGTAGTGTCAATCAAACCAGGAAGAAGTGTAAATCCTATCTTTTGTACAAAACTAACCATTTTGATGCAGGAAAGGATGGACAAGGCCTCTTTTTGACATGGCTCATTTGTAATCTAAGTTCCAAAATGTTTTGTATTCATTTATTTCTACTTGTTTTCCAGAATTATGAAGAGCGGAGCTGCATTTTACAACTTTGATTCAGATGCTCTACAGTTGGTCCATTATGTGATTACACATGTGGGTTGTCAAGTCTTGTTAACGGATAAGAAGAATCTGAAGGTAGATGGATTATTTTGCTGGGCTCTCACAATATTGTCTGTTCTTTCTTACATGTAACTCTTTTTTACATGTGAAAAATCTCAACAAATGAAAGTATAAATATTGAATTGGATTCATTCGAAGCAGACAACTTGTGTAGCAAATTGATGAATTGCTCACTATGTTTTAATCTGTAGTCTATTCAATAATTAAACTATCATTGATGTAGATTTTCCATATTATTGCAAAGATGTTTTAACCCTTCCCTCGTATAGAATCTTTCTGACGCCTCTGCAGCAGACGGCTTTTTGAAAACATAGTGACAAAAGAAGAAATTGCACAAAACATGCAATTTCTCCTTTTGCCATAGGTTATCCATTCAATTATGGAGATTTTCTATGTTTTGACAAAATATGTTCAAAGTCGTCTGCTGCAGAATTGTTGTATGAGGGAAAGGGTTAAAAGTCATCTGCCACAATTTTGTTGTTTGTGGGAAAGGGTTAACAATTTGACACATATTTTTAATTTGAACTTGTCACATGAAATCACCAATCAAAGTTACTTTGAGTCGATTGAAATTCCGCCTCTGATAAGGAAGGATCTTCCGTGTTTGCTATTGAGGTAAAAAATCATTCTGGAACCTCTGGAGAATGTTTTGAAAGATTAAAATGTCTATACAACTTAAATACATGCATGCAATGTTATCACAGTTGATGTTAACGCTTTTAATACTGAATTTGTATACCCCCCGCAAACAAAGTTTTGTGGGGGTATATAGGAATCATCCGTCTCTGTCTGTCTGTCTGTCCGTCAGTCTGTCTCCATATGCCTTGTAAGCGCAACTCCTCCTTAATGGCTGGACCGATTCTGATGAAACTTTACACAGTTGCAGTACACAACCTGAGGATGCGCATGAAGCAAGATTATCCCGGTCGGAAATATATCCGTCCATCTGTCTGTCCATATGTCTTGTAAGCGCAACGGGGGTATCCTTTTGTGAGTTCACTCACAGTTCTAGTTATGGTTTGTTCAGCTTTGCATTTGTAAGAGTCCATAACCAATTCTAGAAATATCAAGATAAAAATGTTGAGTACACAGATGCGCAGGCTGCCCTGGCTCTTTACTGGTGGCACAGGCTTGACAAATTCTATTCTAGCAGTCAATAAAAGGGTTAAACCTTTCCCACATATTTTGACACACTCTGCTGCAGACGACTTTTGAAAACACAGTGACAAAATAATTTGCTCAATACAAACAATTTCTCTTTTTGCCACAATGTTTTCGACTTTTTTCATTAATTTCACCTTTATTTATTGAGATTTCCCATGATTTTGCCAATATGTTTTCAAAGTCATCTGCTCCAGATTTGTTGTATGTGGGAAAGGTTAACTCCAAAATCTTGGTATGTTGGTTTTTCTGTGATGTAGCTAACTTTATTTTTTCAGCAGCTTGCAGGTTTGATAAGGGAGCTGGATGGTGAGGTGAAGCCACTGCATCTCTCCAGTACCAACCTTTACCTTGTATACCTTAGAGCAGCACAGAGAAAAGATCTGCCAGCCAACTTGGCTTATTGTATCACAACCTCGGGTACAACAGGTCGACCAAAGATTGTGAAAGTCCCTCATGCTTGTGTTGTACCGAACATTGTTAATTTGAGGTTTGTTAAGTATCAACCCTTTTCCACATACAGAAGTTTTCTGACAGTTCTGTAGCAGACAAAGTTTTTTAAACATTGCAACAAAAGGCAGAATTGCTCATATTGAGCAATTTCTCCATTTACCACACTGTTTTCAACTTAATTAAATAATTGTTCTTAAACTTTTAGAAACTTTCCATAATTTTGACTAATGTTTGCACTAGATTTGCAGTTTATGGAACAGAGTTAATTTTATGTACCTTTATATTTTCTATTTGTCCATTTTACAATTTTATGGCTGGTTTTCCACATTGGTATGGTTATCTGTTCATCTATAAATGGACTCTTTTTGTAATTGACCTATTTCCATACTTTTAGGGAGATTTACCGTTTGACCTCCAATGACCTTGTTGTTGTATGTTCACCTTTAACCTTTGACCCAAGCATTGTTGAGATATTCACCACACTAAGTGTTGGAGGCAGATTACTTATTGTTCCATCAGTGGTTAAGTTGATGCCTGATGTTTTATTGGATATTCTATATCATCGCAACAAAGTCACTGTAATGCAAGTAAGTATGAATTATCTTTATTCCTGAATTTTAAGCCCAAGAACAAAATTCATTGTGTCAAGCATCACTTGTCTTGAACAATTGAAATGAAAAGTCTTTTTTGCAACAGAGCGTATCTAGCTATTTAGGAAAGTTGTTGCTTAGTGTACAAGTGGTAAAAAAGCTATGAAACAGGATGCATTTGAGAATGGTGCTTATGTGACTTGTATTCTATTCAGAATGAGAAACAACCTTAACTCTCTTCAACCTGCAACCAATCTACAGTATAAGAGTTTCGAAAATATCTAGGCTAAATTGTGGAAAATCTCTTTGAACTTAACCCTTTCCCCCATATAGACTCTTTCTGACACCTCTGCAGCAGACAGCTTTTTGAAAACATAGTGACGAGCGATTTCTCCATTTGCTACAATGTTTTCCACTTTTAGTCATAGGTTATCCATTCAATTATTGAGATATTCTATTTTTTGACAAAATATGTTCAAAGTCGTCTGCTGAAGAATTGTTGTATGAGGGAAAGGGTTAAGTATTATTTTTTTTATAAATAAAAGTGTGTAACAAGAATTAAAAATATTGTGGCAAATGAGAAAAGGCACACTATGATCTATTCTCCTTTTGCCATTATATATTTTCAAAATGCCCCCACATGTTGAAAAGGATGAAATGCTTTGTAATCAAAATATTGTTTTAACCCTTTCCCTCATATAGACGCTTTCTGACGCCTCTGCAGCAGACGGCTGTTTGAAAACATAGTGACAAAAGAAGAAATTGCACAAAACGTGCAATTTCTCCTTTTGACACAATGTTTTCCACTTTTAGTCATAGGTTATCCATTCAACTATAGAGATTTTCCATGTTTTAACTAAATATGTTCAAAGTCGTCTGCTGCAGAATTGTCGTATGAGGGAAAGGGTTAACATGACTGATTGATTGAAGCTAACCTTTATATTTTCATGTGAAATAGTTATGCTAGTATTACCCTTATTTGCAGGCGACACCAACGTTACTGTCCAGATTTGGACCAACAAAGTTAGAGAACTCTCTCCTTGGAGATGAAGCATGTCTGAGAGTTCTGTCCCTTGGTGGTGAGAAATTTCCAGATATCTCGTACTTGAACATGTGTAAATCAGAGCATAATCGCACCAAGTTTATCAACCTGTATGGTATCACGGAAGTGTCAGTCTGGGCTACAGTCTATCAGGTCACGGAGGAGGATTTCAGGTGATTTATAGAGGACTGTTATGTCACCGGGTGATACGTAGGGATCATTTCTCCATCATATGTCTGTCTGTTAACCCTTTCCCTCATACGACAATTCTGTAGCAGACGACTTTGAACATATTTTGTCAAAAAATGGAAAAGCTCTATAATTGAATGGATAACCTATAACTAAAAGTGGAAAACATTGTGGCAAAAGGAGAAATTGCTCATCTTGAGCAATTTCTTCTTTTGTCACTATGTTTCAAAAAGCCGTCTGCTGCAGAGGCATCAGAAAGCGTCTATATGAGGGTTAAGCCTTCATTTAGTGACTTATTGTCAGGCATCACATGTGTTCCCCGTGAACATGCTTGTTCAATTGTGTCGCCTGCCCAACGATATATCCATCAGTTCAGCCTAAATTAAATTGTTTATAGCTGAAAGGCATTACTCCTTTCCCACATACAGACACTTTCTGATGCCTCTGCAATAGATGACTATTAAAATCATTCTGACAAAAGAAGAAATTGCTCAAAATAAGCAATTTGTGGAGATTTTTCATGATTTTTTCTTAAATGTTTTCAAAGTAGTCTGCTGCAGTTTTGTTGAATGTGGAAAGGGTTCACTTATAATTGATTATAACTGGGATGCATTTATGTACCTTTGAACACTCTTATTCCCTGCTATGTGAATATATAGATATATAGATTGACTTGTTGTCTGAAAGATAGGCAAAGTCTTCTGTATCAAGGTATGGGTAAAGTGTTTTCTTAATAACTTCCCACTTACACCAAATCTGCAGCAGACGACTTTGGAAACATCTGAGCAAAAATATGGAAAACCTCTATAAATTGAAGTCTAGTTATTGAATAGATTTGAAAAAACTGTGGCAAAGGGAGAAATGGCTAATCATGATCAAATTCTCCTTTTTCCACAATGTTTACAAAAGTCAACTGCTGCAGAGGCATCAGAAAGGGTCTTTATGTGGGAAAGGGTTAATCACTTCGGTTTATAAGCATATTTTATTGATTTTTATACGACCGTTTCTTAAAAACAATATGTATTATAGTATGGTCATGTCCCTCCCTCCATCCCTCCGTCTGTCCCTCCGTCCGTCCGTTCGGGTTTTCCGCACTTTTTTCTTACATACTTTGAGCTATTGAATGAGTTATGCCCCTTTTTGGACTTAGAATATTTGTTTTCCGCACTTTTTTTCTACATGCTTTGATGTATTGAGCTGAAATTATGTATATGGCTTTGTGATCAAGTGTCACAGATCAAGTTCACATTTCCTCAAATTTCGTCAATTTTTGAATGAGTTATGCCCCTTTTTGGACTTAGAATATTTGTCAATTTCTGCATGAGTTATGCATTTTTCATAGTTTCCCATTATTCTTTAACAACTTATTCCTGAACGACTTTATTAACTTTTTACAAACAAACAATATATCAAAACAAAGAGGAAACTTACAAAGAAGTTCCTGACGGGCGTATTATGTACCGTTTGCGGTACTCTTGTTCATACTTAATGAACAACAGTATATATACTTTTAACATTGTACCAACAAACCTTTTTTATTACAGATTGAATGATAGCATTCCCCTAGGTGAATGTCTTTCAGACACTATCATAGAAGTGAAAGATGACCAAGGACTCACTGTAAGAGAGGGCTATGGAGAACTGTTTGTTGGTATAGTTTCTTTACTAATATACTGTTATGCCCTGTGTTTTTACTGTTGTAAACATGTGACAAACTTCCAACCACTTTGTATGCCATTGATTAGTCATCTAAACATTGTCAAGTAATTAGGAATCTGCTAACCTGACATTTTATAACTGCATGCTAACCTGCAAACATTCAGAGTCGCTGACAATGCCCAGTCATCATCGTATTTGCCTTTTCCATCGAATCGTAACTACTGCAGTTTGAGTCGGCCGCCATATTTGTTGTTGTCATTTTGCAATACATTGTGGGTAGTTATACCCCCGCAAACGTAGTTTGAAGGGGGTATACTGGAATCAGCCTGTCATGCGGTCGGTCTGTCCGCAAAATCTGTTCCGTTGTACTCCTCCTTCAATTTCAACCTGATTTACTTGATACTTGGCATAAATGTTAATCAGGAGTAGTAGATGTGCAAGACGCAAATTTCATGTCCCTGTGACCTTGACCTCTGACCTTGAAATAGGATTTTTTTTTGTTAAAATCTAATCTGTTGTATTCCTCCTTCAGTTTCAACCTGATTTACTTCATACTTGGCATAAATGTTAATCAGGAATAGTAGATGTGCAAAACGCAAATTTCATGTCCCTTTGACCTTGACCTCTGACCTTGAAATAGGATTCTTTTTTGTTAAAATCTAATCTGTTGTACTCCTCCTTCAATTTCAACCTGATTTACTTGATACTTGGCATAAATGTTAATCAGGAGTTGTAGATGTGCAAGACGCAAATTTCATGTCCCTGTGACCTTGACCTCTGACCTTGAAATAGGATTTTTTTTTTTGTTAAAATCTAATCTGTTGTACTCCTCCTTCAGTTTCAACCTGATTTACTTCATACTTGGCATAAATGTTAATCAGGAATAGTAGATGTGAAAGACGCAAATTTCATGTCCCTGTGACCTTCACCTTGACCTCTGACCTTGAAATAGGAATTTGTTTTGTTAAAATCTAATCTGTTGTACTCCTCCGTCAGTTTCAACCTGATTTACTTCATACTTGGCATAAATGTTAATCAGTTGTACTCCTCCGTCAGTTTCAACCTGATTTACTTCATACTTGGCATAAATGTTAATCATGAGTAGTACATGTGCAACATGCAAATTTCATGTCCCTGTGACCTTGACCTCTGACCTTGAAATAGGATTTTTTTTTTTTGTTAAAATCTAATCTGTTGTACTCCTCCTTCAGTTTCAACCTGATTTACTTGATACTTGGCATAAATGTTAATCAGGAGTAGTAGATGTGCAAGACGCAAATTTCATGTCCCTGTGACATTGACCTCTGACCTTGAAATAGGATTTTTTTTTTTTTTTGTTAAAATCTAATCTGTTGTACTCCTCCTTCAGTTTCAACCTGATTTACTTGATACTTAGCATAAATGTTAATCAGGAGTAGTAGATGTGCAAGACGCAAATTTCATGTCCCTGTGACCTTCACCTTGACCTCTGACCTTGAAATAGGAATTTGTTTTGTTAAAATCTAATCTGTTGTACTCCTCCTTCAGTTTCAACCTGATTTACTTCATACCTGGCATAAATGTTAATCAGGAGTAGTAGATGTGCAAGACGCAAATTCCATGTCCCTGTGACCTTCACCTTGACCTCTGACCTTGAAATAGGAATTTGTTTTGTTAAAATCTAATCTGTTGTACTCCTCCTTCAGTTTCAACCTGATTTACTTCATACTTGGCATAAATGTTAATCAGGAGTAGTAGATGTGCAAGACGCCAATGTCATGTCCCTGTGACCTTGACCTCTGACCTTGAAATAGGATTTTTTTTTTTTTTAAATCTAATCTGTTGTACTCCTCCTTCAGTTTCAACCTGATTTACTTCATACTTGGCATAAATGTTAATCAGGAGTAGTAGATGTGCAAGACGCAAATTTCATGTCCCTGTGACCTTCACCTCTGACCTTGAAATAGGATTTTTTTGTGTTAAATTCTAATCTGTTGTACTCCTCCTTTAGTTTCAACCTGATTTACTTCAAACTTGGCATAAATGTTAATCAGGAGTAGTAGATGTGCAAGATGCAAATTTCATGTCCCTGTGACCTTTACCTCTGACCTTGAAATAGGATTTTTTTTCTTAAAATCTAATCTGGTGCGTCATGTCATTCCAACATACTTCAGTGACCACTTGATTGTGTCTGGTGCTGTTCCCTTCAAGAAGCTGTGCTAGTGTCAAGAGGTAGAACATGATATTATATTACATTATAGCTACTGTAAACTACCTAAATTTATATTCCCTTATATTCGCAAGCTGATCTCCTCGCGAAAATATATCGATCAGAAGTGAAATTTAAACTTCTGCTACTTATTCTCAAAATTAAAATATCAAAATATCAAAATCATGATAAATATCGAAAATAGGTCCTCGCGAATATTCAGTAGTTTACAGTAAAAACCTTGTTACTCTTTGAATAAAGAATGTGGTTCATTTTCTTCTTGTTTGTTTGTTTTCTGAAACTAGAAAACTAAATCAAAACTTATTTCATGAGGAAATAGTACTTTATGCGGATTGTATTTTATGCATTAGAAAATGTTCGTGACAAAATTTCTTTAAAATTAGATTTGTATATTGCTTTTTGATATCATCTTAGTATTTCTTTTTGATACTGATATTCAAATTGTCTGAGTCAAGATAATACTGTGAGATATAATATGTGTCAGGGGTTGGGGCGGGGGTATTAATCACCTTTAGTGATAGTTCTAGTTTGACCTAGTAACTCGGCAAAGTCATCAGTAAATTAACTGGCCGACTCAGATCATTTAAAGTTATTATACATTCCCATCAGTTGTTACTATATTTTAGGTGATAATAGTTTTCATTAATTAATGTTTTATCAATTTACTTAAGAACTTGTTTAACTTTCATTGCTTTTAATGGCGTATATGCAACTTTTTATGCACCACCATCGTCTGTTTCATACTTTCGCAACGCATCGGGAAAGATTTTCCCGACGCTGTGGGAAATTGCAGTCTTACTGACGTTTCGGGATATTTTCCCGACGTTGTTGGATTCCCGCAAGGAAGTCTGTGGGAACAACGGTATAAAAGCTGTGGCTCCACCAGATTTCGGGATTCCACGTCGTCATATCTTAGATTAATTTATATTTATATCCGTTAGATTTCTGTTACTCATTTATTCTTATTTCATTTAAGACTTAAGTAGGGAATTATTTTATCTAGGAGAACATTATTTTTAGTTAATAATTTAACACTTCATATTCATAAAAGGCCAGTTATAGGAAGATTATTATTTTCACTCAGTCGTAACTTAGGATATATCTTGGAATTTTACTGTAACTCCACCACCTCCCTTTTCCACCTTAGATTATATCATAAGAGTATTTATTTATTTATTACGTTGTTATCCTTTACAATTATATTTTGTTTGCAATATTTAAGTCAGAGATTACCATTTTTACATCTGTTATTTGTTATAAGATAGTTTAATGCATTTAGAACAATTTATTAATTAGGAATTAATAAAACATGTATATTGAATGCTACTTTGCCTTTTTTGGTATATTCTTCTACCCTTTTGAACACTATTTATAATAGACCCTATTTTGTCCATACTTTTCCTAACCCTTTTAATATTGTGGAGTCAACCCAGTCATTTGAATATTTTCTGCTTGTCCGCAAGCTTCCTGACAAACATATAATCCAAGCAGGCAAGACGCAAAGTTCATTGTGTTTTATAAGTGAAACACAGTTTACACAGTTTTCCCATAACCGACCGCTAGCTCGCAACAATACCTTAACCCTTTCCCTCATATGACAATTCTGCAGCAGACGACTTTGAACGTATTTTGTCAAAAAATAGAAAATCTCCCTAATTGAATGGATATCCAAAGACAAAAAGTGGAAAACATTGTGGCAAAAGGAGAAATTGCACGTTTTGTGTAATTTCTTCTTTTGTCACAATGTTTTCAAAAAGCTGTGCAAAAAAACCAGATGTTCTCTTTTAACCTTTTCCCACTTGTAGACGTGTTTTGATGCATAATTAACTAGGCCCTTAATTAACTGCTATCAGGTCAACCCTTGTCAGTCTGTATTGCAATTGCATGGAAGAGCACTATGTCTGTGACAAAACCTTTGGAGTGCGCTTGACATGTTGCCTGTGGGCATCTAGTTCATATTTTCACCTACATATTTTCATAGTTGTCTGTCGCACATTTGTTGTATGTATGATAGGTTTAATCAGTCAAAGCATCTTCATTTAAAAACAGGTGGTTTTAAGAGACAGTGCCTAGTGTTGACATCAGAGCAAGATGGGGACAAATATGATGAAGATATTTTAAAACTCTGTCCCACTGGGGACATTGTGAGACTGAACCCAAATGGTCAGATGTTTTATGTTGGTAGAAAAGATCATCAGATAAAAAGGAATGGCAAAAGGATAAATCTGGAAGAAATAAAACAGGTAACTTGTATATACATTGAAACCTGTGTATAAAGACCACCCATGGGAACACACAACATGGTCTTTGTTCACATGTAGTCTTTGATTGCAGGAAAAGGAGTAATTAGGAAATTAAAAGTGTGGCTGCTATAAACAGGGAATCACTATTTTACAAACACAGGTTGGACTGTAAATAGTAATGAGTTTTCCCTTAAGGAAATTAACCCTGTATCTTATACAGGTAACGTTTGATAAATCTCGAGATGTCATTTGAAAACAGTGTTGAAAAAAAAGAAAGAATATCACTTATTAGCAATTTGTTTTATCTCCAGGATGATTTTCTACCATGTCTGTAAAACATGTTTTCCTTGATCCTTGATTTCAAAAGCTGTATGCTGTAAATGCATTAGATGTCATCATTTGAACTAATTACATGTATGTTTTTATCATTTAAACTATGATTTATCTATGCTATACAGAACAGTTCTACAATTCTGTAAAACTAGAGATGTAAAAGCGAAAAACAGTTTGTTAAAGAAAAAGAATCAATAGAGGAAAATGCTTGTAAAGCAATTTTAAACCCCCAAAAGAAAATGGAATACAGTACAATTGAAGTAAATGCTTTACAAAATGTATTGTTGAATTGATTTCATTTAGGTTACATTGAAATATGATGGGATACAAGATAGTGTGACACTGATGTCCAATTCAAAGCTTGTTACTTTTGTGACAAGAGTTTTAGAGAAAAGCGTTTCAATGAATTCACTGAGAGACAAAATCAAAAACCACATCATGCAGTGTTTACCCTCTCACAGTGTACCTGATGACATCATCATTACTGACTATCTGCCAATGACAAAACATGGTAGGCATTATGTTATTTTATTCCTTTCCCTCATACGACAATTCTGCAGCAGACGACTTTGAACGTATTTTGTCATTATGACAAAAAGTGGAAAACATTGTGGCCATAGGAGAAATTGCACGTTTTTCAAATGTTTTCAAAAAGCCATCTGCTGCAGAAGCGTCGGAAAGCGTCTATATGAGAGAAAGGGTTATAGATTGTTTGTTTGGACAATGTTTATGCTGCTTTCAACAAAATTTCAGTTTCTTGCTCACAATGTAGTTGCTGTTACTTCTACACCATTGGGTCTAATATTATAGGTTATTGCATGGATATGGGAAAATATTGTGCTGGAGGAACCAGTCCCAACACAATAGTTTCATATATTCATGCAATAACCTTTTAATTGTATATTTTGATATTATCTATTTTTGGGTTTTAGAATGTTTTTAAAACTTCAAGCAATTAAGAAATTAACAAGCGCATGCTTCAGAATGTGTATGCAAGTGGGAATGAGACAATGTTTTTCTCATAAATTTCAAAGCAATCAATTTTAAAATATGGCATCTGCAGCATACAACTTGCAAACATCGTGGCAAAAGGAACAATTGCTCATGCTTAAAAAACTCCTTTTGCCATAATGTTTTCAACTTTATTCAGTAATAAAACTTTCGTTTAAAGAGCCTAGACGTTTTCAAAGTTGTCAGCCGCAGATTTGCCATATGTGGAAAAGGTAAAATCCTTTCCCTCATATTGGACGCTTTCTGATGCCTCTGCAGCAGACGGCTTTTTGAAAACATGGTGACAAAAAAAGAAATTGCTCAA
Organism: Serripes groenlandicus; assembly: GCA_031761405.1. Lineage (NCBI taxonomy): Eukaryota > Metazoa > Mollusca > Bivalvia > Cardiida > Cardiidae > Serripes > Serripes groenlandicus. The sequence goes on from JASEVX010000006.1 coordinate 48,575,486, forward strand.
AACAAGCAATTTCTGCTTTTTCCACAATGTTTTCCAATTTTAGTCATAGGTTATCTATTATTCAATTATAGAGATTTTCTATTTTTTGACAAAATATGTTCAAAGTTGTCTGCTGCAGAATTGTCGTATGAGGGAAAGGGTTAAGAAGAAAGCCTTTCTATTAAAACAGGTAAAGTAGACCTGAAGCAGCTGGAAGAAATATATGTATTAAGTAGAAGACAGAAGGATGATGATGTTACCTATAGTACACAGTTTCTTAGGAACCAATGGGTGGTAAGAGTTATTTATTTACCATGTATTTACAATGTTTTGTAGTGCCACATCTAGCCATGTATTCACAATGTTTTGTAGTGCCATATCTAGCCATGTATTCACAATGTTTTGTAGTGCCACATCTAGCCATGTATTCACAATGTTTTGTAGTGCCACATCTAGCCATGTGTTCACAATGTTTTGTAGTGCCACATCTAGCCATGTATTTACAATGTTTTGTAGTGCCACATCTAGCCATGTATTCACAATGTTTTGTAGTGCCATATCTAGCCATGTATTCACAATGTTTTGTAGTGCCATATCTAGCCATGTATTGGTTAACCCTTTCCCTCATAGACGCTTTCTGACACCTCTGCAGCAGACAGCTTTTGAAAACATAGTGACAAAAGAAGAAATTGCTCAAAATAAGCAATTTCTCCTTTTGCCACAATGTTTTCCACTCGTAAGTCATAGGTTATCCATTAAATTATAAAGATTTTCGATTTTTTGACAAAATATGTTCAATGTCGTCTGCTGCAGAATTGTCCTATGAGGGAAAGGGTTAAAACTTTATGTTACAATTAAACCCTTTTCCACATAAAACAAATCTGCAACAGACAACTTTAAAAACATGTACCTTTTTAAAATTCGGGAACCCCCTACAACTGAGAGTACAATTATTAACTAAAGTTGAAAACATTTTGGCAAAAGAATATTGCTCATTATAAGCAATTTCTCCAGTTGTCACTATGTTTTCAAAAGTCATCTGCTGCAGATGCGTCAGAAGGTCTCTGTATGTGGGAAAGGGTTAAATCCATAAGCTTTTAATTAAAACATGCCTACCCAAAAAGTAAAAATAGAATAAGCCACATTAGGGGATTTAGGGTCTTATTCCATCTCTCTGTAATGGGATCACATAAAGGGTTAATTAGTAACACTTGTTATATCAGGGTCTATAGCAGACAGCAAGTACACACAGGGTCACCCGATTCTTCAGTGTTTGCAGATGCAACAAGAACCCAAATCACTAAACTTGGGTCAAAGTTAATCCTTTCCATTTTCCAACATATAGATGCATGTTGACCCTTATGCATCAGACGACTTTTCTGTTTTACACAATGTTTCAAACTTTCATTTATAAAGTTTTTCTATAGTTTTACCTTAATATTTTCAAAGTATTCTGCTCAAGATTTGTTCAATGTGTGAGAGAGAGAGCAAATTAAGTTGCATAACATGGCTTCAGAGGACCAGATAAGATGGAGTGAACTAGTCCTTTTCCCAAAATGTCTCTTATGACCCGATTCTTATCTGTAATTTAAATGGGATCTCAAAACATATACTCTAATCTTTTAATTCTCAATATACATATATCATGATACTGTAGTAGAAATTGTTAAGAAATAATGATAAATTGATTTCTATTTCACTGATGTGATATTTTTAATGAAAAAATTATCTAGGGAAAGCAATTAAACATCTGATAAATAGGTAATTTATATCTTGATACAGAGTTTGATACATTATTGGAAAAGGAAATATGTTTTTTTTTTAAGCATATCTCTTTTGTGTACAATGATTATGCCCCCAAAATGTAAAATTGATCTGTCAGTCTGTTGAAAAAAACATTAGCAATGTCATACCTTTTGACCCATCATGTTGTGTTTCAACAAATACATCTTGTTCTAAAATGTGTCTACTGCAGAGGCATCAAATGGGTTCTTTCCATTAATGAAATTGTTTATGGCTTGTTTTCTTGTTTTTTTCCAGGAGAAAATATGTGTCATGGATATGAAAATAAAGAGTGATTCAAATTTCAAAACTGCTGTTCACCTTTTAAATGACCTTGAAATATATCTTAAAGTTCATTTACCAAATCTATTGGATATACTTATCAATGAAACTTTCAAGGTTTGTGATGAATATTTACATCAAACGATAAATAAAGACTATTCACAACAAACAATAAACAAAAACTCTTCAGGCTCAGAGACTGTAAAAGTAGAGCAAAAGGATAATGATTATTTCGTGGATGCTATAAGTAATGAAAATAATAAAAGAGAATATGAAGTTCCTATTAGTTCTAATAATTTTAAAAGTAAAAGACCTGTAAAAAGATCTAATTTTATACATGCCATATCTAAAGGAAACCAGTATATAACATGTAAACCTGTTTTTAGTGTGATAAATGACACTGATATTCATGATAATAGTGGTAACAATAAGATTAAAGATATGGTGGACACACTTCATAGAAAAACCGCTGATAAAGATGGAAAAATAACTAGCCATATGAATTATTCGGAGAAATTAAATAAGTTTAATATTAAAAATGATGGACCCAGAGTTGATATTGTCACAAAAAGTCTAACATCCAGAGGATATGATATTGAAGTTAGTGAAACACAAGGTTATGGTAATAAAGACTTGAATGATGAAGATCATAGACAGACTCACATGGAGAACTGTGTTAATGTGCCCACAACTGAGATGTCAGATGTATCTACGTTAAAGTTAGATTTGGAAGAAGGTTGGAAATTCAACACTGGGAAATGTGTAGATGCCTCACCTCTCATAGCTTTAAACAGGTTGGGTACATTTCAGTTTGCTTTCATCTTTAACCCTTTCCCACATGCAAAAAATCCGCGGCAGATGACTTCAACCCTTTCCCACCTGTAGACGCATTTTGACGCAGTAGCAGCAGAAGTCTTTTGAAAACATTGTGGCCAAAGGTGAAATTGCTCATGATGAGCAATTTCTCCTTTGGCCACAATGTTTCCAACTTTATTTAACAATTAAGCTATCTTTTATGGAGAATTTTCAGGTTTTTGTCGGTATGTTTTCAGTCGTCTGCTACAGATTTGTCGTATGTGGGAAAAATAAAGGTCTACTAAAAAATATGGAAAAACTCTATTATTGTAGGTATAATTAATGTAAAAAGTTGAAAACGTTTTTGTCACAATGTTTTTCATAAGTTGTCTGCTGCAGAGGCGCCAGAAAGCGTCTAAATGTGGGAAAGGATTAACCTGTAAGAATTTTCTTATGACTAATATCTACAGAACATTGTTTTGGAATACTGATAAAGGGAGATTTGATCTGTATTTGATTTCATTTTAATTAACCGATTGCCTGATATGCCATGACATTTCACTATGAAAACTTATCTAGAAAACATGATCAATTTTATCATCTTTCTCACATCTTACTAATTTGCAGCAAACGACTTTGAAAACATTTAGCCAAAAAAATGAAATATGTTTATAAATGTCAAAAGTTTATTTACTGAATAGGGTCAAAAACATTGTAGGCTAGCAAAAGAAGAAATTGCTCATCATGATCTGACAAAAAATAAATAAAATCTGAACATATTTAACCCTTTCCCACATACAACAAATGACAGCAGACGACATTGAAAATATGATCGGAAAAAAAATGGAAACTCCCTTTAAATGAAAGTACATTAATTGAATAGAGTTGAAAACATGGTGACAAAAGGAGAAATTGCCCTTTTTGAGAAATTTCTTCTTTTGTCGCCATGTTTACAAAAAGCCGTCTGCTGCAGAGGCATCAGAAAGCGTCTATATGAGTAAAAGGATTAATACATTTCAGTGAAGACAGAGGTGTGGTTTTTATTGGCTCTCATTCCCATAAGTTTTTTGCCATTGCCATGGGTACGGGTAACCTGGTATGGGATGTAACTCTTGGAGACAGGATTGAAGGAACTGCCTCTCTCAGTTTATGTGGAAATTTTGTAATTGTTGGTAGGTAGAATTTTGTTGTATACAGCTTCATGTGAACAAGAATTTGACAGGACTATTCCTGCAAACTGTAAGCATTAGAAGAATAAAATGGTTAATCTAGACAAATAGTGATATAGTTTAGGACTTACAAGAACAGTTTGATAATAAGAAATATTGCTTTATGAACATTTTTCTTCCATGTTTTAAAAAGTCATCTGCTATAGAGGCATCAAATAGTGACTATATCAAGTATTAACCCTTTCCCACACAAAGAAGCTGCTGCAGATGACTTTGAAAACATCAAGATAATAATATGAAAATCTCAAAACTAGATATAGTTGAAAAACATGCTGAAAAAGGAAAAATTGCTTATTATGAGCAATTTCTCATTTTGTCATAATGTTTTCAAAGATTGTCTGCAAAATGCCCTCATAATGGGCAATTATTGAGTAATTGAAGATTGTTATTAAACAAAGACCTGTTAACACCATACACAGCTTTATGACTTTGTTACATTTTTGTGTCACAAGCCTTAGCAGGGTGACATCTTGCAATCGCTTCTCTATCAAGCTTTGATTTTTTGGCAGGCTACACTTCAGTTGCTTGGATTAACCTATGACTACCAGCAACTGGCTATTTGGTGTCATAACCATTTCCAACATACAACAATTCTGCAGCAGAAGACTATGAACTCATAGACACAAAATATCAACAATCTCTATAAATAAGTATAGTTTTTAAATGGAGATGAAAACATTGTAGCAAAAGGAAAAATTGTGCACGATAAACACTATAATAATGAGCAATTTCCCCTTTTTGCCACAATGTTTTCCAAAGACGTCTGCAAATGTTAAAAGGTTAGCACATCCTTGTTCTTCAAATCTATATGCACTGGTATGAGACTAGAACAAGACGGACTATATTTCCTGTTTTACATCAGAAGTTTCATCATGATCTCAGAGGTCCAGAAAAAAAGCGTTATACAGCCCTTTTGCCCACAATCTCATTCTTATTAGCCAACTATGATGTAGGTACTCAAAAGGATCATCTCAATGAGACGATTCTTTTGAGTACCCAAATCATACGGTTATACTGTCAAATAACTATTTTAGAACATGCAAAACGCCCCTGATCTAGAACTTTGTCAGATTGTTGCATCTTCTAAATGTACAACAACAGTGAAGCCTCTGGATAGACTGTGCATATGAACCAGCTCATCGTAATCTTCACTATATGTACCGGTATATCTAACAAGACTCCAAATCGCAGACGCAGTTCCCTTGTTTCAGGTTGCTATGATGGATGCATTTACAGCTTAGACAGTGAAACAGGAAGTATTTGGTGGAAATACCAGACTGGTTCCCAGGTCAAATGTGGTCCTGTTGTAGACACATGTACTGGACTGGTTTATGTTGGTTCACATGACCAGTCTGTGTACTGCCTTGATACCCTGGTAAGTCTTAACAGTTTACCTAATATGGAATATCTATTTTTAAGCCAGTTTCTTCTTTCAAAATAACAATGTGTAATTAACCCTTTCTCACATACAACAAATCTTTAGCAGACGACTTTGGAAACATGTGTACACAAATATAGAAAATCCCTATAAATGAGGGTATATTTACTGAAAAAAGTTGAAAACGTTGTGGCATATGGAGAAATTGCTCATTTTGTTTTCAAAAGGTGTCTGCTGCAGAGGCGTCAGAAAGTGCCTTCATTTGGGAAAGGGATACACAATTAATGGTTATATCTAAAGGACAAATTGTAAGTATCTGTTGGATAGAGATGAAAAACTTGTACCTCAATGTTTTCTTAATGGACTAAAAATATGATTGATAAGTGTGTTTGTGGACACACACATTTTTCCAACAAAGATTTTAATTCAATTGATTGCTTGTTTTCAACTTATCATAAGAGAGACAGAGATTTACATATAACTTGCCTAGATCTTTTCAAATTTGTGTGCTGCAAATATGCTGTATTTGGTAAAGGGTTAATCAGTTATGCTGTGTGCTACCTGGATACTGAATCAGTGCCCATGTAAAGTGTTTCGAAAGATTCCAAGTTGACCTTGCGCTCACACCTGGGACCTTTAGATCGTGAGGCAGACATTCTAACCCTGAGCCAAAGTTTCCAACATGGTAAGTGATTGATTTCATTTGTTCTATTGCAGACAAAAACTGTGGTTTGGAGAAGTACACTCGGTTCTGGATCTGTATTCTCCTCGCCTGCCATAGATTATGTGCAAGACAGGCTGTTTGTTGCAACCTTGGGTGGGAAACTTTTTTGTCTAGAAAAGGTACAGGATTATTGCCATTTAAAAAAACCACTTTAAGTTGTCTGCTTTCGGAAAGAAAATGACCCAGATGCTTTTCATCTAAATCACTGGCATGTGCGTTGATAATGTCCGATTATCTACTCAATCTTAAGACATAGATATAGGCATATAATTTCATTTCCCCATCAGCTAAGGCATAGTATCAACCATGATATGTAATAAATTTTTATAATATTTAACTTTAAAATTCATCTTTTCGTTCACGGACCAACTTGGGTCACTCCTCACCTTATTGTAAGGGGTCCCTATACAAGAGAAACAACCGTCTAAAATTGATTTAATCTCCTCAGGATACAGGACAGAAAGTATGGACAGGTGATTGTAAGAAGCCGGTCTTTTCATCTCTAACATGCACAGACATGGGCGTTCTAGTTGGTTGTACAGACACATGTTTATATCACTTCGACTTCAATGGAATTCAGGTAGATAACACGTTCACTAAAAGATTATACGGTCACAACAGAGGACTTTTGTAAAATCATGCAAAAGTAGAATTGACACATAATTATCTTCAGTTTCCTTTCTTGGTACAATGTTTTCTTACCTACCGGTATGTAATAATATAACTTTCCTATGACTTTTGTGTAGTTTCTGTCATGAAATTTCTTATATATGAGTTTATACACTTTCCCACTTGCAGACACATTTTGACGCATTTGCAGCTGACAACTTTTGAAAACACTAGCAAAAGGAGAAATTACTCATACTGAGCAATTTCCCATTTTGCAAAAATATTTTTTAACCTTATCTATAACAAGGGCACCGCAAAGCTGATGCATCCCCTCGGCTTTCCATTTTCACATTGAGTTCTCTTGTGATCTAAATATTTAAGTCCAATTTTTGACTTCGATCTTTGACCTATGACCTTGAATCAATAGGCTTCAAAATATTGTCACAAACTAACTGTATGCCAAGTTTGGATAAGATCTGTCAAGGAATGGTCAGTGTAGAGTGGTGACAAGGTTGCCACAGCTGAGATATATTGTAAGTTCAATCAAGTTCAATTTTGGGCATGACCTTTGACCTATGACCTTGAAAACCAATAGGCTTCAAGACATATCATAAACTAACTGTATAATAAGTTTTATTAAGATCGGTCAATGAATGGTCAGTGTAGAGTTGTGACAAGGCTGCCACAGCTGAAAATATTGTAAGTCCAATTTTGAGTTTGACCTTTGACCTATGACCTTGAAAATCAATAGGCTTCAAGATATTATCATAAAGTAACTGTATACCAAGTTTGGTTAAAATCTGTCAAGTAATGGTCAGTGTAGAGTGGTGACAAGGTTGCCACAGCTGAAAATAGTGTAAGTGCAATTTTGGGCTTGACCTTTGACCTATGACCTTGAAAATCAATAGGCTTCAAATATTATCATAAACTAACTGTATAATAAGTTTTATAAAGATCGGTCAAGGAATGGTCAGTGTAGAGTGGTGACAAGGCTGTCACAGCTGAAAATATTGTAAGTCCAATTTTGAGCTTGACCTTTGACCTATGACCTTGAAAATCAATAGGCTTCAAGATATTATCATAAAGTAACTTTATACCAAGTTTTGTTAAAATCCGTCAAGTAATGGTCAGTGTAGAGTGGTGACAAGGTTGCCACAGCTGAAAATATTGCAAGTCCAATTTTGGGCTTGACCTTTGACCTTGAAAATCAATAGGCTTCAAGATATTATCATAAAGTAACTTTATACCAAGTTTTGTTAAAATCCGTCAAGTAATGGTCAGTGTAGAGTGGTGACAAGGTTGCCACAGCTGAAAATATTGCAAGTCCAATTTTGGGCTTGACCTTTGACCTATGACCTTGAAAATCTATAGGCTTCAAGATATTATCATAAAGTAACTTTATACCAAGTTTTGTTAAAATCCGTCAAGTAATGGTCAGTGTAGAGTGGTGACAAGGTTGCCACAGCTGAAAATATTGCAAGTCCAATTTTGGGCTTGACCTTTGACCTTGAAAATCAATAGGCTTCAAGATGTTACCATATACTTACTTTATACCAAGTTTGGTTAAGATCTGTCAAGAAATGGTTAGTGTAGAGTGATGACAAGGTTTGTTACGATTATCATAAAGTAACTTTATACCAAGTTTTGTTAAAATCCGTCAAGTAATGGTCAGTGTAGAGTGGTGACAAGGTTGCCACAGCTGAAAATATTGCAAGTCCAATTTTGGGATTGACCTTTGACCTATGACCTTGAAAATCAATAGGCTTCAAGATATTATCATAAAGTAACTTTATACCAAGTTTTGTTAAAATCCGTCAAGTAATGGTCAGTGTAGAGTGGTGACAAGGTTGCCACAGCTGAAAATATTGCAAGTCCAATTTTGGGCTTGACCTTTGCCTATGACCTTGAAAATCAATAGGCTTCAAGATATTATCATAAAGTAACTTTATACCAAGTTTTGTTAAAATCCGTCAAGTAATGGTCAGTGTAGAGTGGTGACAAGGTTGCCACAGCTGAAAATATTGCAAGTCCAATTTTGGGCTTGACCTTTGACCTATGACCTTGAAAATCAATAGGCTTCAAGATATTATCATAAAGTAACTTTATACCAAGTTTTGTTAAGATCTGTCAAGAAATGGTTAGTGTAGAGTGATGACAAGGTTTGTTACGGAAGGACACGCATACATACGGACGGTCCCGTTACTATATCCCTTTCTCTCTTACTTCGTAACCGAGGGGATAATTAAACTTTCATTTTTAGAGATTTTCTATATCATTCCCTAGATGCTTTAAAAGTAGTGTGATGCAGATTCATCATATGTTGGGAAGAATCTAAATGTGTAATGCCACACAACCTCTTAATACTGTACACGGTTTATGTTTTTCGACAATATTTACAGATTAAAGAATTTATTTAACCCTTTCCCTCATATACACTTTCTGACGCCTCTGCAGCAGATGGCTTTTGGAAAACATGGCAAGCAATTTTTCCTTTTGTCACCATTTTTTTTAACTCTATTCAATATTGTACTTTCATTTAAAAGGAGTTCCCAAATGTTTTCGGGTATGTTTTCAAAGTCGTATGCTGCAGATTAGTGGTATGATGGAAATGGATTAATGTTTCTTTTTGTAAATCTTTTCTTTAATGACTATAGGCATTTGTTCCTGAACATGCATGATTGAAGACCGTCCTCAATTGCATTTTATAAAAGTGATATAAGACATAATTTTCCATCTTTCAGCTATGGAGTTTTTGCACCGAAGCCCCCATCTTTTCATCACCATCATTGTTTTCAGTGAGCTTGTCAACAGATCACTCCAACCAATATCAGCATACCGTGTTTGGATCACATGACTGCTATTTATATTGTCTATCGGTAAAAGGTGCCCTCTGCTGGAAGACCAAAGTGACGTCACAGATTTACTCTACACCGTTTCATGGACTTATGCAGATATGTAAAAATACTGCCAGTTTTGTTCCCAAGTCGGACATTGATACTTATAAGACCACAACTGACAATTCATTTAAACCTGACAGTAAACCCATCCAAAATAGTAAATGTGATTTTCATAACAATGCCATGGATTATTCATTTGTAAGCACTAGATTTTCAAATAGAGCTACAAATACGCATTGTCAATCCATGCATGTACATGTACCACCTTTACCTGAAAATGGGGAATATAACTTGAGTGATAACACTATTGTTCCAGTGATTGTATTCTGTTGCACTGTTGGGAGGTTATTTATTGTGGATGCAAGAGACGGGCGTATATTGTGTGAGAAGATGGTTCCTGGAGAGATTTTTTCCTCCCCTGTTTTGTATGGCGACTCGGTCTTTGTTGGTTGTAGGGTATTCATGTTTACACATTCAAGTTAAGTGTGTAACCCTTTCCCACAAACAGCTGCTTCTTGTCATATTGGAAACTGATAACTATTGAAAACATGGTGAGAAAAGTATGAATGTATGTATTTTTCATCAAAATAAATTACCATGTTTATGAAATTACATTGTTGCCTTGTTTATATCAAGCTTTCACAAAGTTTTGAGACAGGCTGATTTGTCTCCTTTCTTATTTGGCCGTGTCTGCAGCAGACAACTTTTGACACAATTGTTGCAACACATGTATAGAACAGTTGTATTTCTTGGCCTCAAACGCATGATTCCCTAGCGAGGTTGCACTGTAATATGAACATTAAATGTTTCTTAATTTTTAGATAACTTATTTGAAGAACAAGCTGGGCAATTCTACTCTATTTGGCGTCTGCATTGAACAACCCTTTCCCACTTGTAGACACTTGCATCCACAGATTTTGAAAACATTGTGGCAAAAGCAGAAATTGCTCATAATGAGCAATTTCTCCTTTTGCCACAATGTTTTCAACTTAATTCAATAATGAAAGTTTCATTTACAGAGATGTATGTACTGTATGATGGAAAGAGGGGTTCAAGTAAAAGTTTTAGGGCAAGTAATCATTACTACTTATATCTTTGCAACTACAGTCCAATCTGTGTTTAAAGACCATCCATTGGAAGAGAACAATCAGGTCTTTATTCACAGGTGGTCTTTTATTGCAGGGTCGTTAATGCAGAAAATGAATAATAGGGAATTTAAAATTGTGTTTGCTATAGGGAGGGAAATACTACTTAAAGGTGGTCTTTAAGCCGTGACTGCAAGTAATAAAATCTTCAAAGAAGCTAATATTTATGTATAGAAATGTATTTAGTTACTTTTTAATGAAAGTACAATATAAACTTCTGTAAAAAGTGTTAGCTAATGAAAACAAAGAAGAAAACAAATAGTTGTGCTTCTAGATGGATTCAAACCACTACCTTGAAACCATCAAAAGATTTGAAGTCCTGTGCTTAACAACATAGGCTAAAGCATTAAAATTGAAGAGTTTCAAATGAAGGTTTTTATTAGGCTTCTACTACCTTAAAAACATTGTGGAAAAAGAGGAGAAATTGCTCATATTGAGCAATTTCTACTTGTGTCATATTGTTTTCAATAGCCGTCTGCTGTAGAGGCATCAGAAAGTGTCTATATGAGCAAAAGGATGAAATATGAGAGAATGATATGTTTGTTACCCAAACTATATAAATATGAAACAAGAGCACCGCGTATGGCACAGACGCTCGACTGAGAGAAAACAGAAACAAGAGGGCCATGATGGCCCTGGATTCGCTCACCTGATTTTTTTTTCTCACTTACGCTATATAAGCCCTGCCATCTGGCGGGCATAGTCAACCAATCAACATGGCTTGAAGGAATCTGATGGAGGGTCATCTAAGGAACATTTCTACAAAATTATTTGAAAATTGGCCTGACACTTTTGGAGGAGAAGATTTCTTAAGTTTGCACTATATATAGCCATATAAGGCCAAAAAGCCCCGCACCTCCTATCGGCCATGTTTTTCGACCAATCAACATGGCTTCAAGGAATCTGATAGAAAGTCACCCAAGAACATTTCTACAAAATAATTTCAAAATCTGCCAACCAGTTTGGGAGAGTAAGAATTTTGAAGTTGTTTTCGTTTCGTTGCCATGGAAACCAGAATTATGCATGGATCCCAAAAATTTGAAGGAATTCTGGTGAGGTCATTGAGAGGATGCTTTCTGTGAAGTTTCATCCCAATTGACCTACTGGTTACTGAGGAGAAGATGTTGAAGATTTTTTTAAGTTTTCACTGGCCATATAAAGCAAAATAGCCCCGCCCCCTGGCGGCCATGTTTTTCGACCAATCAATATGGCTTGAAGGAATCTGATAGAGGGTCACCCAAGGAACATTTCTACAAAATTATTTGAAAATCGGCCTGACACTTTCAGAGGAGAAGATTTTTTAAGTTTTCACTATAGCCATAAAAGGCAAAATAGCCCCGCCCACCCCCCCTGGCGGCCATGTTTTTTGACCAATCAACATGGCTTGAAGGAATCTGATAGAAGGTCACCCAAGGAACATTTCTACAAAATTATTGGAAAATCGGCCTGACACTTTCGGAGGAGAAGATTTTTTAAGTTTTCACTATAGCCATATAAGGCAAAATAGCCCGCCCCCCCCTAGCGGCCATGTTTGTCGACCAACCAACATGGCTTGAAGGAATCTGATAGAGGGTCATCCAAGGAACATTTCTACAAAATTATTTGAAAATCTGCCAACCAGTTTGGTAGAAGAAGAATTTTGAAGTTTTTTTCATTTCGTTGCCATGGAAACCAGAATTCTGCATGGATCCCAAATTTTAAGGAATTCTGGTGAGGACATTGAGAGGATGCTTTCTGTGAAGTTTCATCCCGGTTGACCCACCGGTTACAGAGGAGAAAATGTTGACGGACGACGGACGCCGGACATAGGGTGATCACAATAACTCACCTTGAGCACTTCGTGACACCAGGGTCAAGAAATTAGCTCTCGTTTTTTCAAAAGTCGAGCTAATAAGGATATATTTGGATATGAAATATCAATCATGTCTTAAGCTATCATGACTGTCTCCATAGTGTCGTGGAAAGTGTCCCCGCCTTTGTAGTGGGAGTATCAAATCATGTTGTACCAAAGACTTTAAAATTGGCATCCCTCCTTGGGTTGACAGGATAGCATAACGCCCGGATCATCAGTGTCGGGGGCAAAAATTATACCTGATGTACTGATTAATTAGTTTAGAATTATCATCAGTCTTCTCTTGACCTCTAATTTGTAAACTAATGGTCATGCTGGCAGATAACGAAAGCTCAAACAGATGATACTTACTCTTGAAATACTTGGGTGATTCAAAAGATACAAATTTTGAAAAACGTTTTTGATAATTTTATGGTACATACAATATCTCTGCAGCAGATGATTTTGAATGCATACATGCAAAAATATGGAAAATCTCCTTAACCCTTTACCACAGTCAGATTCCTCTACAGCAGATGAAAACAGTGACAAAAGGAGAAATTGCTCATAGTGAGCAATTTCTCCATTTGCCACAATGTTTACAACTCTATTTTAATAATTTAACTCGCTTTATGGAGAATTTGTTGGCTGTGCTATTTTCAATGTTGTCTCGTCTGCTGCAAATTTGTTGTATATGGGAAAGGGTAAAATGGAAGTATTATTATTGATTAAAGGCAGGCAATAACTAGCTGGTGGCTAACCAACCAGCAGTATCAGAACGGATGCCACTGGAATTCAAACCTTCAATCTCCAGCTTCTAAACCGGATGCCTTAAAACCAATAAGCTACCAGGACAAGTTAGAGGAAAAAGTGTAAAATGTGTCATAAAAAAGTGTATCATCCTTTAAAAAAAATAAACCTTGAACAATCTGCTTTGAGACTCTCTGAAAAAAAATCATAAAATGTTGATAAAATATAGGACAAGGAATAACTGTCCTTTCGAGCAATATCTCTTTTCCCTCACTCTGGCGGTCATAGTTTTCGACCAGTCAACATGGCTTGAAGGAATCTGATAGAAGGTCACACTAGGAACATTTCTACAAAATTATTTGAAAATCGGCCCAACACTTTTGGAGGAGAAGATTTTTCAAGTTTTCTCTATAACCATATATGACAAAATAACAATAATAATATGTTTTCTCTATAACCATATAATATTTTTTTTAAGTTTACACTAGCCATATAAGGCAAAATCACCCCGCCCCCTGGCAGCAATAGTTTTCGACCAATCAACATGGCTTGAAGGAATCTGATAGAGGGTCTACTAGGAACATTTCTACAAAATCATTTGAAAATCGGCTCGACACTTTCGGAGGAAGTTTTCACTATAGCCATATATGGCAAAATAGCTCCACCAACTGGCTGCCATGTTTTTTGACCAATCAACATGGCTTAAAGAAATCTGATAGAGGATCATCCAAGGAACATTTCTACAAAATTATTTGAAAATCGGCCAACCAGTTTGGGAGAAGAAAAATTTTAAAGTTTTTTTTCATTTGGTTGCCATGAAGGAAACCAGAGTTCTGCATGGATCCCAAACATTTGAAGGAATTTTTGCGAGGTCATTGAAAGGATGCTTTCTGTGAAGTTTCATCTCAATTGACCTGCTGGTTACTGAGGAGAAGAAGTTAACTGGCGCACAACAGACGCCGGACAATAGGCGACCACAATAACACACCTTGAGCGCAAATACCCCATATTTAGGCAAAAGTGACTGCTGTTTCCTATGTAATATATATATGTTTTAATTTTTCAAATTTCATTTTCAGTTTTACATCATTTGTTTGGTAACATTTCACTCTTTTATCACTAGAAGAATTAAAAGTAAAAATATAGCCATCACGAAAAAATTAAACCATTCAAAATAATTAAAAACATTAAATGCATAAAAAAAAAAATCAATATTTTCAATGATACAACATTCAGATTTTTTTAAATTTGCATAAATATAGTTTAAGCATTACTGTACCAAAATTTAACTTAATCAAAGCTCTGAAAGTGCTCACAGCAAGGGGCTAACTGCAGATAACATTTGAACATGGATTTACCGATCCCAAAAGTCTAACTTGAACACTTTACACTAGCAATTTGTTAGTTAGCACTTTATATCCATATATTAAATGATAAAGGAGTAAAGCAAAACACTGTAAACACAGTATGATGGTCTATCGATATACTAAAAGTTGGCATACACATGCGCATCTGCTATCTGGATAGTTTCTGCTTAGCACACCTCCTGGTTTACGATGGATTTTTAGCCGTGTTTTTTTTTTAATGCAATTAACACATATACATTTCATATCAAAATCACAATAACCTAACAATGATGAGTCCAATTTTACTTTCAAAGCAGAAATAAAATCCTGTGTTATCTTAATTTTCTTCAGCGTGCAATGACTGAAATATTGTTAAAAGCGACGTAAAAAATCATACACACGATTTAATCATTTCTTAGTGTTTCACAACACATAGTCGAATAGTTTTAAATGCATTGCTTTTGAATTCATTTTAAATCCCAACATTTTGAAAGAGTTTATTGCAGCGGTGTTAAATGACAATTGCACCACTGATATCGGCAATTTACAAGACAAAAAATATTATATTTTTTTTATAAAATTTTTTTATCTGCCCAGAGCGGGAATCAAACTCAAGTCTGCTGCTTCACGGCCGAACATGCTAACCGCTACGTTACGCGGCCACATCGATGGTTCTCATTTATATCATAATTATAAACTAACACAAGTTAGCGAAATATTTAGTATTGAAACGTTTTATCTTGATAAAAAACAAATGTCATTTAAATCATTTGTTTTATAACTGGGACTTGACTATCTTATTCCATCTGCTGGGGTTGTTTAGGTTAATTTTGGTTGAGAATTTGATGTATATACCTAGGAATCTAAAATGAAATACTCGCTGAAAATACATTTTATTCGAAAGGATTTTTGGAAATTACAACGCCTAGGCTCACTTGCACATTTATCGTATATATGTTATATTTTGTCAACTATTTATTTTATTATCATTTAAATAAGTTGAATGTTTGAGTATATATGTTATCATTGGGACTCATTTATCTGAATTTGTTTTGAGTCGGAATCGAAAAGTTGCCTTTACTCCATTCGATTTACAATATTTAGGAATTACCAATGAACTTTACGCGCGATCAAGTATGTTGAAAGCGTAGAAATACATTTTAATTATTAAACAAAATATTCCACAAATCATCCACTTTCATTGACATTATGTACGATCTGCAACCACCAATACATCTATAAATGAATGTATATTGTTTTATGGCGCATCGACAGCTAAGGTCATTTAGCGAGCAATTAAATTTAATTATACATGATCCCTGGGTAAACAAACCAGTACTAGGCTAGAAAATGTGCCTTGCCCAAGGGCACTCCACCATGACCGTAGTGCCGCGACTGGGGATCGAACCCGGGACACCCGGTTTCGAAATCCCCGACGCTAACCACTCGACCACAGCGGATTCCTACATCTATATGAAGTTGAGATAGTGTTCAGAAACGGAGAGCTGATGTAGAAAGACAGATGTGAAGTAATTCAATGCCGATATCGTAAAACGCCTGTCTAGATTCCAGTCTCAAAATGATGCGTCGTTTTGAAAATTAGCTACTATAGCAATTGGCTCTAACGAGCCCCTTGCTAAAAATCATAGGTAACCGGACTTCTTTTCAAATAAAATCAAATCTTGCATGATTAATCATACAAGGCGTGTTTTGTTTACATTATCAACGTTTGTCCGAAGACCATAACACTTTTGAACCGGTGTTTACATAATATATACATTTAGCGTGAGAATGGAAAATGTCGCGATCGTCTTTAAATAATACAGAAAAAACGATTAACACAATACATGTATATGTACAAAGATAAAACAGGCAAAAATAGTACAAACATACAAATTAATTGAAATAAGATCCTCTGAAAATTGTAAAAGAAAGCTTGGATCACCTTGGTAAACCAGTTACTCAGTTAAATCGAATTTAAAATCCGTGGACTATGTGATGTGCCTCAAGCCTGTGTGCAAGGTTTTTTTAAAAGCTGACACAGTGAATTAGTTTAAAACTTGACCATATGTTTCAAATTGAAAAGAAATTGATGAAGATGAATGACAAATTTATAAGATATGTTTTTACTGTTTTTTCTCCAAAATTGGAGCAAGTAATCAGGTCTTTGACCCCACAAATATCTCATTTTGGAGCTAGACAGATATTTGATGGAGATGAATGTTTAATGTTTATAATGATTGGATGTAAAATTTGGCCTCTGCTAGAGTGTTCATGATTCTACTGATGTAAACCATTGATGTACAGTACATATACAATGTAAGTCCTATTGTACAGTACATATACAATATAAGTCCAAGGTCTAATGTATAGATGTATAGCATTTTCCAAGGGTGACTAACATTTTCAAAAAGTTTTAACCCTTTTCCACCATAGCACATTTTAATGCAACTGCAGCAGACGACTATTGAAAACATTTTGACAAATGGAGAATATGCTCAAAACGAGCAATTTCTCCTTTTGCCAAAATGTTTTCAACTTTGTTTAGTAATTTTACCTACAATTATAGAGACTTTTGAGTAGACATTTTCAGTCATCTGCTGCAGTTAAGTTGTATGTAGGATATGTTCAATGAAATTCAATCCAACCATGCCTTAGATATGGCACTTTACAGAAAGAAGATGCCAAACCAATTTCTCATCTGCCTTTGGTGCAGGAAAAATGTTAAAGCATGATCTTTCCATTGACAACATATTTCAGATTCTATTCAACTGATATTTCATTTAAATTTAATTTCTACATCAAACTTTATTCCTTTAAACAATTTATTGTTACAAGATTCATATTCAAAAAAATATATTATCAAAATAGATAGAATATATCTTAATTAACAATTAACTTATCACATAACTTATATCAATGATTTTAACAATAAACGTATCACATAACTTTTATCAATGGCGTTAGGATAAATCACCATCTGGTTTTAAATGGATAAATTTAACAAAAGAAGTTAACTGAAGCGAACTTGTAAACCTTATCCATCAATGTAATTTCCTTCTTGAGTGCCAACCAAGGATATTGCCTGATTGTCAATATTAATTTCAAGAACTTTTCAAGGATATTTCTAAGATTTTCAATGACCAAAAATGACGTTCATAGTGGGGCTTAAAATAATCCACATGAATTACAGGGTTAACTACAAATAACTTATTGATTGGGGACCAGCATAAAACTCTGGATTTCAATTGATCATCTCATTTCTCCGAGTGCAAGTTTAACCCTTTTCCACATACAATAAATCTGAAAAAGACGACGTCTCAAGAACTTGGCCAAAATGTGGAAAATCTTCATAAATTCAAGAATTATGCATAATTATGACTCACCGACTGTTGCCTCGACTATCATTGTTAAAGACAAAGATAATATATGTGTGCAAATTTGAAGTTCATATGGTTTAACCCAGAAAAAAGGGTCACATCACCTACATTTTCAAAGTCGTCTGCTGCAGAATTGGCGTATGAGGGAAAGGATTAACTGTTTCCCAGTTGCAGAGACATTTTGATAAATATGCACTAGATGACTTTTGATAACATTGTGGCAAAGGATAAGTTGCTTATAATGAGCAATATCTCCCTTTATCAAATTGTTTTTATTGTACTTTCATTTGGTGGGCTTGCCCATGTTTTCTCTCATGTGTTTTTTAATTCATCTGCTGATCATTCTTTCGATGTGGGAGAGGACTATCATTCCACTAATTGATGTAACATAAGCACAGGTTATTTGTTATTGTGTACCAAGTCTTTGCAGTATTTACAATCTTTATGATCGTCACAATCGTTGACAAGTAAGTCAATTATTTCTGGGAATTGAGAACTTGGTTGCGTAAAATAACTGACAATATGCCCAACTGTAAATCCTTTCCTTACTAGAAGGTCTGTCATCACATAATTCATAGGTCCAGCAAGAATTTCAGAACGCCTAGCATAGCTGAAAAGGAAGTAAGAAAATCAAAAACCCTTTCCCTCAGAAAAACTTTTTGACTTCTTTGCAGCAGACAACTTTTGAAAACATTGTGACAAAACTTTTTCATTTTGCCACTATGTTTTCAACTTTATTCCATAATTCTACTTTCTATTCTAGAGATATTTTCATATGTTGCCCCAGATGATTTAAAAGCTATCTGCTGCATATTAGTTGTATGTTGGAAATTTCCCTTTTCCACATACAACAAATCTGCA
Organism: Serripes groenlandicus; assembly: GCA_031761405.1. Taxonomy (NCBI): domain Eukaryota; kingdom Metazoa; phylum Mollusca; class Bivalvia; order Cardiida; family Cardiidae; genus Serripes; species Serripes groenlandicus. The sequence continues at coordinate 48,594,474 of JASEVX010000006.1, forward strand.
GTGGACGACTTCGAAAATATGTATGCAATAATATTGAAATACCTGATAAATAAAAGTATAAATATTAAATAGAGTTGAAAACATTGTGACAAAAGGAGAAATTGCTCATCATTAGCAATTTCTTCTTTTGTCAAAATGTTTTCAAAAGTCGTCTGCTGCAAAATTGATAGATGGATTGTGTAGATATATTTTATAAAAAGGCATTTACTCCACCAAAACAGTTAACCCTTTCCCTCATACGACAATTCTGCAGCAAACGACTTTGAACATATTTTGTCAAAACATAGAAAATCTCCATAATTGAATGGATAACCTATGACTAAAAGTGGAAAACATTGTGACAAAAGGAGAAATTGCATGTTTTGTGCAATTTCTTCATTTGTCACTATGTTTTCAAAAAGCCGTCTGCTGCTGAAAATTCATAATTGAATAAAGTAGTAATCATTGTGGCTAAAGGAGAAATTGCTCATTAAGAGCATTTTACCTTTTCGCCACAAAGTTTTTAAAAGTCATTTGCCACATGTACAACAAAATGCACTTGCAGGTGGTAAAGGAGGCAAACTGATGCATTAATATGTGCATTTCCCATAAAGACATGGAAAGATAATTTCTCTCAAATTAATTTTTAAATCTCACAGGTAGTTCTAGAGCAGAAGATTTTTAAAGACATGCAACATAAACACAAAATGAAACAAGCTGAGACTTCTGGAGGTCAACTATCAGGTGAACATATAAATAAAGTGCCATTCAGAGTTTAACAAGTAAATTCGACGAATTGAGATCAAAATTAAAAGTGAAAAAGAACGATTGGACCACCTTGGTATACCAGTTACTAAACTAGTGTGTTCACATAGTTTACTCATATTTGACCTTATGACTTAATTTTTTGCCCCATGTATCACAGACTGACCGAGACTTAATAGAGATGAAAGTTCTGATGAACTTTCCTGACAATTGGATGCTCAATATGGCCTGTATAGTGTTCACAAGGTAAGTGTGATATAAACGATGATATTCAGTACATATATAAGTTCAAGAAGACATAACCATAGTTATTTTGAGGCATTTTTTGTGAAACTCGCCCCGTCTGACTTTTCTCTATGGTGAGTAACATTTCCATAGTTTTAATCAAATCCATCCCATGCCATAGAAATTGCTCTGGATAGATGGACAATGGGAAGGATGGACAATGCCAAACCAATACCCCATCAGCTTTAGTATGTGTGTAGGGCGTAACAAAGAATAACAACTTACCAAATCGCTTCACATTTATGTCTTGGTTCTCCATAATACAGACATAGTCCAAACCATGAGTGTAGATCACCACGGTTCCTAGGGTTGGCATGTAAACACACGTCTTGCACACATTTAATGTCAGACAGTTCTTTCAATGGGGTTTTACATCGGAAATGATCTGTAAAGAATAGATTTGACCATTACAGGTTAACCCTCTTCCACATACAACAAATCTGCAGCAGACGACTTTGAAAACATACCTGAAAGAAATTGGGAACTCCCTTTAAATAAAACTACAATAGTTGAATAGAGTTGAAAACATGGTGACAAAGGTGGAAATTGCTTGTTTTGAGCAATTTCTGCTTTTGTCGCCATGTTTTCAAAATGCTGTCTGCTGCAGAAGCATCAGAAAGTGTCTATATAAGGGAAAGGGTTAAGAACATCATGAAATTCATTTTCCATTCATATTCTGATCTTATCCAATCTGATCCCTTTTTTGTTCTGTTCATCGTTATCGCTTTTTCAAGCTAACCCTGAACTTGTTGTTTCTATCAAAACCCATTCTACGATTGTTCTTTCAATTACATAGTTTTCATATATTTCCCCATATTATTTCACAGTTCTTTTGCAGATTTATTTTATGTGGGAAACTGTTAACTCAAAAGTGTGAAGGACTGAATATGGAGAAGAGGTCCTGACACTGTAAAAGTTTTTCTCACTACAGAAGACCTTTGATGGCTCTAGCGCAGATAACATTTTGAAAACCTTGTGGAAAAAGGGTAAATACTATTTTCAGCTATGCTTCCTTTAATCAAGAAATATCATATACTTCTCAAAAAACTGTTTGCTATAAATGCCTAAAATTTCTGTTCCTTTCTGTCAGGGCTCTGCAAAACCAGTAAATTGCCGGTTTAAACCGAATTTAAACTTGGTGGACCGGTTTCAATCTTAAAACTAGTAAAAAATCGGTCCAGGAATTTCTATAAATTAAAACTAGTCTAAAAATCAGTCCAGATTATTCTACAAATCTAGTACACTCTACGCTATATGTCACTTTGTAAACGAGAACAGAGTCGTCTTACCGTGACGTAAACCAGATTATCGATCCAATTATCTTTGACATCAGAATACCTCGGTTATAATCAATGCTTGACCACTGATGGTTGTCGGAATTACCCAAGAAAATCCAATTTAATGCATGTGGTAATGATTTCATGCATCTGATTGGCTGTTTGGCTTTTAGGTAATTTCTATAGGTCACGTGACCTTTGTAACACCTTTCAAAGATGACGACAGTGGCATGGAAAAAGAGATATTAACAAAACGTTTCGTAAAAAATAAATATGTCATTAAAAATATAAGACAGAAGTTTAAACTTCATTGCATTTGTCTTTCGATACATTGGTGAAAGGGCTCAACACAGCTAACTTGCAATGTCCACCGAAGAAGGAACATATACTCCTTTGTTTTAACATATCGAGGGAAAATTCAATAACATTTACAGTGAGTCTGCTCCGTAACTAGGAAACTAGCACGTGTTGGCTTCATACGCAATTTCATGGTGCTCGAAATTCAGGATGCTTTGATGGGCATCGTTACTGGAAATGAGCACATGTTGCACCATACACAACTTCACGGCGCTCGGTATTTGAGATGCTTCGAAGGGGCATCGTCACTAGAAATGAGCACCTGTTGCGCCAGACACAAATTCACGGATGTGTTTATGGGAATAGATGGATAGAGAGAACAAGAGGGCCATGATGGCCCTATATCGCTCACCTGATTTAATAGAACTTCAATATTTTTCAATGTTTCATACTCTATAAATACAAGGACAAGTCCCACCCCCTTGCGGCCATGTTTTTCAACGAATCGGAAATATTTGAACAAGCTTGGTAGGGGGTGCCCCAAGGAACATTTGTCCAAAATAATTTTTAAATCGGCCAACACTTATGAACAAGAATATTTTTTAAGATTTGGCAATTTTCCCCTTTTCTGATGCTGCAGCAACCAAAGTTCTACTTGGAATGAAATTCTTTGAACAACTTTGAAAGGGGACCACCTAAGGACCATTTCTGTGAAATTATTTTGAAATCTAGCCAGTACTTTTGAACAAGAAGATTTTTTAAAGTTTTAACAATGCACATATAAGGAAAACAAGCCCCGCCCCCTTGCGGCCATGGTTTTCAACAGATCGGAAATATCTGAACAATCTTGGTAGAGGGTGCCCTAAGGAACATTTGTGCAAAATAATTTTCAAATCGGGCCAGCACATTTGGACAAGAAGATTTTTTAAGATTTGGCAGTTTTCCCCTTTTCTGATGCCGCAACAGCCAAAGTTCTACTTGGAATTAAATTCTTTGAACAACTTTGAAAGGGGACCACCTAAGGACCATTCCTATGAAGTCATTTTGAAATCTGTCCATTGGTTTAGTAGGAGAAGTCATTTGTAGGAAATTGTTAACAGACGGACGGACAGACGACGACGGACATTCAGTGATCACAAAAGCTAAGCAATGCAGAATATTATTATGATTAAGGACATGAATGAATATCTTGCAAAATGTCTAATTTGGTTTTAGGTATCTTACTTGAAAACCCAATGGGTTACCATAGTGATTAGTTACATTGACAAGAATAAACATTGATCTTTTTTCAAGGTAAATAATTACTCAACACAATTTACCATCGCATCTGTTTGCAAGGCGCTCTTCTCTCTCAACATCGACATTTGGTATACCACCTACAGCCCCTTCATCAGTATGACTCAATTCTTCTCTCATAATTTCCACTCTTGCTCCTTCAATTGAACTTTCAACATCAGTGTTTCGTTCACGGGGAACATCTTCATTTGTCAAGTCTCTCACTTGAGCCACTGGTCGATATATATGAGGTGCACTATCTTCTGCTCTCTCTCCTCTAACAGCTTTAAATAAAAACATAAATGGCTGATGAACCTTTCTAACATGCGCATTTTGATGTAGAATGTATTTGTAACAGACAATTTTTTAAAATGATAATTGCAAAGGAAGAATTTTTCATTTTACCACAACTTAATATGTACATTTATAAAGATTTTCATAATTTTGCCAATATATTTTCAAATCCTATTTAGCCCATTGATGGAATAGAAATGATGCTAGTCACAATGAAACTTGATGAAGGCTAAGCCCCGATATGAACTCATGACCCCTGGATTGATAGCCCTGATGCAATGACAGGAGACTGTTTTGTTTTGTTTTATATATGTGCAGGTAATAAGATGTCATGGCCTTGAATGGGAACTTGATCTTTCAGATTCATAAAACTTGAACATCTTTTTTTTTCCAAGGCAATTACAATTGTGTCCATTTATGTTACATTTATGAAGTCATTACATGCCAAAGTCCCTAATCAAATTTGAATTTGCCATGTTCTTTTTAGATTTGTTTACTTTTAAAACATCCGATGGGAAAACTAGAACTGTGTCCATAGCATATGAAATTTATCCCTTTCCCACATACAACAAATCTGCAGCAGATGAATTTGAAAAATATATCTATAAATGAAAATTTAATTATTGTAGAGTTGAAAACATTTTTGCAAAAGGAGAAATTGCTTATTATGATCAATTTCTTCTTTTGCCACAATTTTTTCAAAAGTCGTCTGCTGTTAGGGCAGGGCCCGCGCTGTCACTTTCGCCAAATGCGAAAACTATTTTAAAGTGGCGAAGTTTTTTCATGATTTGCGAATATAAGTGGCAAAAGGTTTTTATCATCAAAATTTACCTGTTTTGGATATCACGACATACAGTGACGGTTTCCTTTAATCTAAGATAATGCACTGCCATTTGATTCAATGTCAGGAACCAGTGACCACTAAACAACATTTTGCAGACACCCGTTTTATCATTTTGACAGTTAGTGTATTTCACACTTGTTTTATTGTTGTAAAGTTTTAATTCAGCCTTTTAATCCGACTGACCAACAACTCTGACCGATATTGATACATTAAAGGCCGTACATATGATAATTGGCAATTATAGATGCATTAAATATATCAGCACACTTTTTGAAGTAGGTTTCGACGATCGACATAGGCCTTTCATGAGTTAATGACAATGTAAGTTTGTCAATTTTTGATTGGGAAAAATTTATTTAATTATGGGCGAGTAAAAACAATTAGTGGACCCATTGATGAGATTGCATATAATTATTTGTTGGAAACTATGCTTGTTTTCAATGATAAAAATGGCTTCGAAAAGTGATTGTAAAATATAATTATCAAAAGTGGCGATAATAAATGGCTCCTAAAATTTAAAAGTGGTGAATTTGATTTCAATGTGGTGAAAGTGGTGGTGTTGTATATCTGCAGGAACGTAGATAAAAGGGATAAGCAACATATCTTGTACAGCTGTTATTGTGTTAAAATATCACGTGGAGAAAGGAAATTGTCCAAAATTTCACGTTTTGTAGCAAATAAAACTTTGAAGTCATACATGGCACATTTACAAAATATGCATATTCTGAAATCTTTAAATGTCAACTATTGCAAAGGAAAAATTTAAAAACAAATTTCTATTAAGTCTGAATAAGGACTGTTTAAAAAAACAACAGCTATTGTGATTTTGGAGCTTTAACAATAGAAGAATGTTTAAACTTTCTGAAAATATCTTTAAATATCTTCAATAGTTAATGAGTTTTACTTGCAACAAATGTTGTGACGGGTGATATTGTTGGATACAATTTAGTTACTTATCCCTCTTATCTACGTCCCTGATAACGGGAAGGATTAATGTAGACATGTACCTGCATGTGGGTCATATATGACCTTGACACCCGTCTGCCCATCATCTGAACGTGGCTCTATATACACAGACTGTTCAACGCTTCCCGACGGGTCGGGACGATATAGATCCGAGTTCCCTTCATTAATAGTGTTCGGATTCAAATGACTCAACGACCTTTCCCGACTAGTTGATGACCTTGCATTAGTATTTCTATTCTCTGCGCGGCCACTTAATACATCTCTTGAGTTTTCACCTTTAAGTAATTCTTCTATATGTAAATGTGAGGTACTTGAACGACCAGGGATTTCATATGGTAATTCAACACTATCATTTTCACCTCTTATTAAATTTTGTTCTTTATTTCCCATACTGCTTGCCCCACTGGGTATATTGTTATTAGAGGAACTTTTTCCAGTACTTAATAAACTATTTGGATCAAGTGTTGGGGCGGAAATTAAACTAGGATTTCTATTTTCAGATGAGTGTTTAGAACCATAGTCCGCATTATTTTCCGACGACAACATACCAGATTCGATCACAACACAGTCTATGCTCTGACTATTTGTATCACTAGATTCAGTGGAATTGTTTAGAGATGGACGTTCAGCGGAATCCAAAAGACTATCAAAATTTACATGCTCTTTGAATGCAACAGAGTCATTTTCAAGATTATTCTCCAAGGATACAACGTTTTTCAGATTCTGGTCTCCACTACTGATGTTACGTGGAGAGTCAAATTGATTCAGATCATTTTCAGATTCTTTTTCCGGTTTGTTCAAATAATTCAACGTTCTTGCTACAGGCTGATCTTTAACACTTCTGGACGGGTGCCCGGACACAACTGTGCTTGTATGATGGACACCACTTAGAAACACCTTTGGTCGTGCCCCATTATTCAATGGATTGACCTGGCCGGACACTTGATGGTTAGCACTTTCCGCACCTTCCGGGGGTAATCTCACACTGTTTATCTGTTGACCTTGCTCGCCATTATTACATCTGTCAGACACATTTAGTGGGACAGTAACTGTTGAAGTCTGTGTGTTTTCCCTTCGGACACCTTGATCTGGAAAATAAACAAGTGGCCACAATAAGGCAAGGTAAAGCGAGTTCTATTCCAAAATATCTATTTTACTTCTCGGAAAAACACATGATGCAGTGTATGATGGCAGTAAGTCCAATCTTGTTTGACCACATCTCTCTTCTCAAAATTATAAGATTTCACATCTGACAAGGGGAGTAATTCTGTACAAGTGAAAATTTAAAACACATGCTTTGTGTTACCGCAGCGTTCTGAGTTTAACTACACAGGGTTGTGCTCTAGGAAAACCAACAATAGGGCACCAACAACCACTGATGCATCCGTAGCAGATGGATTTTTAACTTTTTTAATTGATGCAAAAGGAGAAATTGCTCATAATTTGCCACAATGTTTTCAATTTTTTCAGCAAATAAACAGTAAAAGTACCATTCAGATTTTTATCTCGATTATTTCTTGTTTGTTGGAACAGGTTTAGTAATGTATGTGAATTGGGTAGAACGGATGAACAGGCAGATTATTATCTCTAGTTACCTGGTGTCGGGCTCACTGTATGCTCACAGGGCTCACCAACAAACAGGCGCTCTACACCATTATATGTGTTGGTAATACCATCAACTTTGCGCGTAATTATCCATTTATACCATCCAGCATCTTCTTTCGTCACATTCTCAAGAGTGATCCAGTTGCGGAGCACCTCATGATGTTTTCCACGACACTTAGGTCCCTCATCCTTTCTTTCAATAACTAAGGAATCTACATCAATTACAGATGGGACAAAATACACATCTGAACCTGGAATATTAAATAGAAAATTCATGAGTCATAATAATTATATTTATAGGATATTCCAGACAAAATTACAGATAAGAATCCGAACACCAAAAAACATAAATGTTTTAACATTTTCATCATACAGACGCTTTCTATCGCCTTTGCAACAGTCGACCTTTGAAACTTATGTGATGATGAGCAATTTCTTCTATTTCCACAATGCTTCAACCTTATCCATAAGTGTTTTTTCAATTATAAAAAGTTTCCATTTATCTTGACTAGATGTTTTCAAAGTTGATTGCATCAGATTTGTTGACAAGGCTTAAAGATAGCAGACATGCACAACTGAAAAGGCAATAAATTCATGTCAGACCATTAGGACTATGAGATCCAACTTATTAGATAATGATTTTTTGGTGCTTAATGCAGCTTTCAACAAATTTTCATTTGCCAATCGTAATTTTTCTTCACACATTTTCAATTTGGAATATAAAATTACATAACAGGTAATGGATTTTTGATCAAATCTGCTTCTTTCCCATGCATCTTACAGCTTAACCCTTTCCCACATACAAAAAGTCTGCAGCAGTTCATTATGAAAACATATTGCCAAAAATGTGGTTATTCTTGCTAAATGAACGTATAGTTAGTGAGAAGAGTTGAAAACACTGTGACAAAAGGAGAAATTGCTCGTAATGAGCAATTTCTCCTTTTGCCACAATGTTTTTAAAACGTCATCTGCTGCAGAGGCATCAGAACACATCTATATGTGGGAAAGGGTTAACAAATCACACTTTGGAAGTTAACAGCTGGCAGAAGGTAGAGTCGACAACTGGTACCAGAAAGCCAAGAAACACATGAATTGTTTGAAACCTTTTCTCACATACAACAATTCTGCAGCAGACGACTTTGAACATATTTTGTCAACAAATAGAAAATATCTATAATTGAATGGATAACCTATGACTAAAAGTGGAAAACATTGTGGCAAAAGGAGAAATTGCTCCTTTTGAACAATTACTACTTTTGTCACAATGTTTTCATAAAGCTGTTTGCTACAGAGGCACCAGAAAGCGTCTATATGAGGGAAAGGGTTAAAACATATTTTGAAATATATGGGAAGACTATATAAAATACAGGATCATTTTTATTGATTGATTGATTGTTTGGTGTTTTATGCCACTTTCAACAATTTTTCAGTAACATCATAGCATTTTCTGGGTAAGTTACCAGTACTACTGGTCTATTTATCCTGACACCAGCCAATTAGTCGCTATGTTATTCCAGCAATCCTGAGCCGGAAGGAGGGCAGCAATTACTACTTTTTTAAAATATTTAGTATGACCCGGCTTGGGATTCAACCCACAACCTCCCACACCTGAAGCGGACGGGATCATTTCTGAATAAGTTAATCAATATTGTAGCAAAAGGAGAAACACTCACAATAAAGGGATTGGAAAAGAAATGATATATTGCAGGGAAAAACCTCATTTGACCAATTCTTTGAACTTTTGCATTTTAATAAAGCTTACCTGTCTTTGCACTATGATAATGCTCTTGTATTCTGGTGTTGTCTATCCCACCACCAAGCGAACTACTAGACGTGTCTGACCCTTCTGTGAAAATTTTCACAAAAGGTGTATCTGAAAGAACATGACAATAATCTTTACTAACAACTTGACGAATAATTCACACTGTGTTCTTACCTAAACCATTTCTGGAAAGATCTGAGTAAGCACCAAAGGTGATCTTTTCAGTAGAAGCAAAACCCTATGTTAAATAGAGATACCTTTTAAAAACATGAATATCTCCATCTTTCACCAAATAAAGACAATCGTTTGTATGGCATTTTACACCGATTTCAACAATATTTCAGTTATATCGATGGTGTTTCCTGGGTTAGTTACCAGTACTTCTGATCCATAACCCTGACATCAGCGAGTCTGTCATAATGTTAACCAAACTCTCCTGAGATCCTGTGCAGTGTGACATGGAGGGAAAGCCATTACTACCATTTCAAAGTTTTTGGTATAACCTGATTGGGATTGAACTCGCGACCTCCCACACCTGAAGCTGAGGCTCTACCACAACACATCCGAGGTTTTCGAATTAAGACAATGAAGTTTTTATATATGACAACTTACCACTGTTACCTATTTTCTTGGATGATGCATCCGAATCTCCAGCCGTATCATCACTTTTTCTAGAACAATCTAATTTAACAGATTTGTTAGATGGATTCGAATCTCCATCAGAACAATTACTTTTTCTAGAACCAATCAATATATCAGATTCCACAGATTCATGTAAATCTGACTTTTCACCTTGTGACTCCCCATAAGAACTTTTGCCCTCTTTGACGTAACCTTGAATACAAAGAATATTGCAAATTATCCCTTTCACACAATGCAGACATTTTTTGGCAAACATATAGCAGACAACTTTTTGAAGCGATTGTGACAAAAGGAGAAAATGCTCGTGATGAGCAATTATTTCCTTTAGCCATGAAGATATTAATTTGCTTCAATAATCATATAACATGTATTAGTTAAAAGTCATTTATCAAATTTTTGTCTCCAAGATTTTCAAAGTCTGCTGCAGATTTGTTATATGTGGGAAGGGGTAAACAAACAAAACAAGCTGTCTGTAGGGCAACATTACTGACAATTCGAGGGCGTGAAACGGTTGTAACTCAAATGGGTATTTTTTTAACAAGATTAATCAACCCGCCATAAAGTCTTTATAAGCGTTAAATCATTTTTCTTTGTAAACAATGGAAATTTAGGGGCCATTGCTCGTTCTGAGCAATGGCACCTAAATTTGCATTGTTTACAAATGGGTCAAAATTGCCCCTAAACCAGGGTTTCCAAAATAGGTTTTTAGTTACAACCGTTTAACGCCAAGCCCTCGAATTGTAACATGAAATTCAAATTGCTCCTTGACACAGATGACTCTTGAAAGCCTGCACAGTAGCAGAAGAGAAAACATTTAGGAAAGAGAAGAATCTCATTGTAGCAGTCATAATGTTTTGAAATTTGTATCAAATTCAACATTCCACTTTTTCCTTTCAGGTTTTCAAAGTAGACAACTTGATAAATCTCATACCAGGCAGGAAACATTTTGAAAGTACCCTTTGAACAAGAGGCCCAAGAGGGCCAGTATCGCTCCACGGCCATACAGCAAAAATCAAATCTCCAAACAGCCCTGCCCACTTGTGGCCATGTGTTTTAACAACCACCATGGCTTAAACGAATCTTGTAGAGTATCACCCAAGGAATGTTTCTGCAAAATTATTTGAAAATCAGCCTGACACTTTCGGAGGAGAGGATATTTTAAGTTTTCACTATAGCCATATACGGCAAAATAGCCCCACCCCCTCGCGGCCATATTTTTCAACCAATCAACATGCCTTGAAGGAATCTGATAGAGGGTCACCAAAGGAACATTTCTACAAAATTATTTGAAAATCTGCTGAACTCTTTCGGAGAAGAAGATTTTTTAAGTTTTCACTATGGTCATTTAAGGCAAAATAGCCCCACCCTCTTGGGGCCATGTTTTTCGACCAATCAACATGGCTTGAAGGAAGCTGATAGAGGGTCACCCAATGAACATTTCTACAAAATTATTTGAAAATCTGCTGAACACTTTCGGAGAAGAAGATTTTTTAAGTTTCACTATAGCTATATAAAGCAAAATAGCCCCGCCCCCTGGCGGCCATGTTTTTCCACCAATCAACATTCCTTGAAGAAATCTAATAAAGGGTCACCCAAGGAACATTTCTACAAAATTATTTGAAAATTGACACTTTCGGAGAAGAAGATTTTTTAAGTTTTCACTATTTTTTTCTTTTGGTTGCCATGGAAACCAGAATTATGGATCGATCAAAAGAATTTGAAGGAATTTAGAGAGGACATTGAGAGGATGCTTCCTATGAAGTTTCAACCAAATTGGCCAAGTGGTTAGGGAGAAGAAGTTGTTTAAAGGAAAAAGTTAAGGCACGCACGCATGACGGACAATTCGCCATGACATAAGCTCGACTGGCTGAAAGCCAGTGGAGCTAAAAATCAATTAAAGTCAAGTCACTGTCATAAAAATACTCATAAAGCAATTTTGACCGATAAATCAATTGTAAATAGCAGATGCGAGAACTTCTTAAGTTTCTTCTGTTGATTTTGAAGATGATTGTTTATAATGAATTCACATTCTTAAACCTTTCCCACATTCAACAATACTGCAATTGAGGACTTTGAAAACATATAGACAAAATTACGATAAATCTCTTATAGAAAAAGTTAAATTATTGTAAGAGTTCAAAACATTGTGGCAAAAGAAAAATTGCTAATTTTAAGAGTTATTGTCTATTGTCACAATGTTTTGAAAAGTCATCTGCTGCAGAGACATCAGAAAGCGACTATATGTGAGAAATGGTGCCAACTGTATCATCGTTGAGACATGATTAACCCTTTCCAACATACGACAATTCTGCAGCAGATGGCTTCGAAAATATATTGGCAAAAATGTGAAATATCTCTATAAATGAGAGTTTGATTATTAAATAGAGTTGAAAACAGTGGGCCAAAAGTAGAAATTGCTTGTTTTGAGCAATTTCTCTTTTTGTCACAATGGTTTCAAAAGTCGTCAACTGCAAATGCGTCAGAAGGTGTATGCAAGTTGGAAAGGATTAAACCACATTATGCTAGACTCATTATCATTTATTCAAGGGAAATGACAATTTTCTCCCTAATGTATTTAAATATTGAAAAACGTATATGGCATCCTCTTCTGGACACAAGAATGGGAAACACATAATGTCATTGGAGAAAAAATGGGAGGAGCAAAAGACGAGTAGAAGAGGAAAATACAAGAAGATGAGGCGATCATCACTGTGTTCATTCTAGCCACAATGAAATGTAAATTTAACCCTTTCCCTCATATGGAAGCTTTCTGACACCTCTGCAGCAGATAGCTTTTCGAAAACATGGCGACAAAAGAAGAAATTGCTGAAAACAAACAATTTCACCTTTGGTCACTATGTTTTCAACTCTATTCAATTATTGTACTTTCATTTAAAAGGAGTTTCCATTTTTTTCTTCAGGTATGTTTTCAAAGTCGTCTGCTGCAGATTTGCTGTATGTGGGTGAGGGTTAATTAAGAGTGTAAGTGGAGCTGAGTTTTAGTTATTATACAACTGAATTGTGTATTGTTAAAAGAATCTTGTTAACCCTTTCCCTCATATAGATGCCTCTACAGCAGACGGCTTTTTGAAAATAAGCTCAAAACGAGCACTTTCTCTTTTTGCTACAAAATTTTCCAATTTCAGACATTGGTTATCCATTCAATTATAGAGATTTTCTATTTTTTGACAAAATATGTTCAAAGTCACTTGTTGCAGAATTGTTTTATGAGGAAAAGGTTTAATACAAATATATGCACAGATTTGCCAGACCCCTGACTATGCATCTACATAATTTAACCCCCCTTTCCAGCATTCAACAAATCTGCAGCAGACGACTTTGAAAAATATCCATTAAATAAAGTTAAAAATATTGTGGCCAAAGGTGAAATTCCTCATCACAAGCAATTTCACCTTTAACAACAATCTTTTCAAGAGCCGTCTGCTGCTATTGCAGGGTTAAAGAAGATTTGTATATGTTACTTCAGGATAGCTGTCACCCTTGTTGCATTTTTACGTACTCATTTTGTGATGCTCAAAAGGGGGATACTATAAAACTCAATATACAAAACTTTTCTTTCATAACACAAGGTAAGGAAGGCTTGCAAGGGATAGTCTGTATGTTTCATATGTGTTACAATCCTCATATATATCTACCTCCAATTTGCAGAGTCCAAATTCATATCTTAGAAAATTTATATGACTAATACATTACCTGTATTTTCATTATCTGTATTCAAGGGGGAAGTACTTGTTCCTATAGTTACTTTCTGTGGAGGTGATGGCCCATCTACCATAGTAACCAGCAAGCGTGATGACTCATACACATTGTTCACTTCATCATTGGGATCTAGTAAAAAAGAAGCCATAATCATTGTTATAAAAATGTAAGTGCTGTATGAGACCTATTTTTTAAAACATTTTGGATGAGCAAGAATTATCACAGACTTTATTTAATAATGTTTTTTGGATGAATGGATTTTTCACCAGTCTTTAAAGAGAAAGTCGAAATTGTATTTTTTAGGGGGTCGAGTTTACAAATTAAATAGGAAAATAGGCTCTTTTTTCAAGATTGCAACAGGAGCCAACTCGCCATCGCTTTCTAATGGATATCCTGTTTAACCTGTTCACGAATTATCCGTGTTCCAGTGTATTACTGTATCTTCTATAGCCTTGGTGTCTGCATATAATATGATATTTCCTTAACCCTTTTCTAAATACAGAAAATCTGCAGCAGGCGACTTTGAAAACAGACCTGAATTTTGTTTGAAACTCCCTTTAAATGAAAGTACAATAATTAAATAGAGTTGAAAACATGGTGACAAAAGGAGAAATTGCTCGTTTTGAGCAATTTCTTCTTTTGTTGCCATGTTTTCAAAAAGCCTTCAGCTGCAGAGGCGTAAGAAAGCATCTACATGAAGGAAAGGGTTAAATTTACTACCAGTGTCACTAGTAAGTTTATCCTGCAATAAATGTCAATTCATATCAAAGTGTTTATATAGTAAGGATGCCTTGTTATGCCTTTACCATAATATAACAAATCTGCAGCAGAAGACTGAAAACACCTAGACAAGTCAGGGCCTTTTTACCTTATATAAGTGACGCCGATAAACGGTGTCTTACCAATTGAAAAGACGTTGTTTTTTTCCCCAATTGGAAATAAATATTTCCCAAAATATAAAAAAAAAAAAAAAAAAAAAAAAAAAAAAAATTATTTTCTTTTTTTTTAGTGAAGTGAAGTGGAATACACTATCACTCACTATTAACAGATATATTTGTCTTGTTTAAGGTAATATGATTGTTTTATTGCATTATAAAGCAAAAGTCTGAAGTTATTGATTGTAAAAAGGACTATTTATATAGCCATATGATATGTCTAATTTTTTCCCAATTTGGCAAAAAATCGCACTAAAATTTCCCAAAATGAAAGGCTAAGGCCTCTTCCCAATTTCTGGAAAAAAAGGCCCTGCAAGTATATGGAAAATATCTATAAATTATAGTACAATTATTGAATAGTGATGAAAAAAATTTGGAAAAAGATAAGTTGCTCATTATGAGTGAGCAATTTCTCCTTTTGCATTTATCTGTATATGAATGGGGGAAATAAAACCTGGCTCCGCATTCACCAACTATTCCAAAAATTGTTTCATATTCTAAAATTCACATTTTCTGATGACGGTTTGGCCAATCAGCGAATGGATTGGTGAACCTTACCCCTAGCATTTTCTATAGTAAACTTATTTAGCCCTTTCCCTCATATAGACACTTTCTGATGCCTCCGTAGCAGACAGCTTTTTGAAAACATGCCGACAATAGAAGAAATTGCTCAAAATGAACAATTTCTCCTTTTTTCTCCATGTTTTCAACTCTATCAAATTATTGCACTTTTATTTAAAGGGAGTTTCCAATTTTTTTCAGGTAAGTTTTCAAAGTCATCTGCTGCAGATTTGTTGCATGAGGGAAAGGGTTGAAAGCACTCACCAAGAGAACATTCGCCAATAGATCCTCCCTTCTTATTTCGAGTTGTTGGTGTCTCTGTTCCTTGAACTGAAAAGTATATTGACAGACGTACTTTTTACTCAGTTTTCCCAAATTGTTTTAAAATTTGCAAACTGAACCCTTTCACACATACCACAAATATGCAGCAGACGACTTTAACCCTTTCCCTCATACGACAATTCTGCAGCAGACGACTTTGAACTTATTTTGTCAAAAAATAGAAAATCTCTGTAATTGAATGGATAACCTATGACTAAAAGTGGAAAACATTGTTGCAAAAGAAGAAATTGCACGTTTTGTGCAATTTCTTCTTTTGTAACTATGTTTTTAAAAAGCCATCTGCTGCAGAGGCGTCAAAAAGCGTCTATATGAGGGAAAGGGTTAAAAAACATCTAGGCAAAAATGTTAAAATCCTCTATAAAAGAAAAGATAATTATTTGAAATGAGTTGGAAACAATATGGCAATTTCTTGGGCTTGCCATAATATTTTCAAAAGCTGTCTGCTGCAGAGGTGTCAGAAAGCTTATGCATGAGGGATAGGGTTAAATGCATCTAAATTTCATGCCCAATTGAGGTACCAATTATTTAATTTCTAAAAGTTTCAATGGAATACAAATGTGTGTTATCCTTTCCCTCATACATACCATGCTTACCAACCCTCCAGATTCAATCGTGAGTCTCACGATTTGAATAGGGTAACCCCACCCCCACGATCGTGAGGTAAAAACTCACGATTTTCGAAATATAAAAAAAAAAAAAAACATTTTTTTTTTTTTTTTTTTAATATCATGAAGATATAATTATGAATGTACTGAAAATTACTACAACCATTTTGATTTTGTAACATCCACTTCTAAATAAGTTATCACTGATTAAAGGCCCTTTCTTTCAACAAGTTCAAAACAATGTGTGTCTGTCAACTAAATGATTTCTCCCTGTTTCATTAGATTAACAAAGATTCCATTGGTACTCATTATTTCATTCAAAAGTAGGTCTAATTTAAATATGGTTAAGATTTTTCTTTCTTCAATGCAATATGAAAAGTCATTGACACAACAGACAACTTGCTTGATTTTCTAGATAACCACAATTAAAAGTTTTTTTAATATCAATGCATGAATTTGAAAACATGCCAAATTAATATTTAAATGCTAACATACAGTTGAAAATATTCTGTTAAATAGTAAACATTCTCAAAATGAGTCTATTTTATTCTTTTCCTATAAATATTGAAAGTATTGTCTCCTGCATAGTTATCTAAATTACGTTCTATCGTGAAAATCTCTACTGTTAAATTCATCGCACTGAAAATCTCCCCCTTCAAACCCCAATCCCCCACTTTGAGATCATGAAACTCCCCCTTGAGAATGAGAAAAGGTTGGTAAGCATGACATACACAATTTGGCAACTCTGCAGTAGATGATGTTTGAAATCATTGTGACAAATGGAAAAAATTCTCATTTCTCCTTTAGCCACAATGTATTTAAAACTCTATTCAATTATTATACTTTCATTTAAAGTCATTTTTCATAGTCTTGCCAACATGATTTCAAAGTCGTCTGCAGCAGATCCCTGTGTAGGAGGAAATGGGATAACTGCCAATAGTCACCCAATGAAAGAGAGAAGGACAGATAATGGATGGATACCTATCAGGTACCCTTCAATGAAAGGCAACAAAAAACCATGAGAAATTTCTCCTTTTGCCACAATGTTTTCAAAAGATCTCAGCTGCAGCCACGACAAAATGCATAGACCAGCAAGTTGGAAAATGATAAACTGGGCATGTGGTTTCATGCATTATAAACAATACCATAGACACTATGTAAAAACACACCATTTAGATATAGATTTATTTGGAGAGTTCATGACTTACTGAGGGTTCCCGCTGGCAGTCGCCATTGGCGAAGAAAATAAACAAGAGCACCGCGTAAGGCACAGACGCTCGACTGATAGAAAACAGAAAAAAAGCTGAGCTGAACAAAAAACCTTAACCGGACGACCACGCCGCCGCCAACGCCAGGGTCATGACAATAGCTCTCGATTTTTCAAAAGTCGAGCTAATAATTGGTGCAAGATATTTCGAAATAGCGAAAATGGTTGGCGCCGATATATTTCGGGAATAGCGCCACATAATAAACTTGAGCGTGTATACACAGTCATTGTGTTGATTTTCACACCAGGTGTCAAGTGTCCTGTAATACCCCATAACAATCGGTAATAAGATTAACTAAGCATGTTGATTAAAGATAGATGGGAAACACATGACAATGTTTAACAATTTGACCGATATCATAGCCTTGCATTGCATACTGCAAGATTTAAGCGAATATAATTTGTCAATCTAAATAATGATACATCAGTGCTTTACGATCAAAAATGTTTGAAAACCATTCTTTTTATCTTGACGCTTTCATATATTGCAACAATTACAAAATAAAGCGTTTGTAATATTGAGATAAAAAAAAAAAATTACCAGTCCGTCGAGCTATTTATAGGACATTTTGGAATTTCCGAATGCGGTATATCGACATAGATTGACCGAACAAAAACAATCCAATATTTTTGTAAGTTTAAATTGAATAATGCCTGCGTCAAACTTATCCTTTCCAAACAGATTTGTGCACCAAATTCATTAATAATCTGTCAACCATGCAAGGCTGAAGCAGTCAACTTTTAAAACATCTGTTGATGCAAAAATATTCAAAAATCTCTTGAAATTAAATTTAAATCCTTACTTTTATTTTTTTGAAATAATGTGGCAAAAGGAGAAATTGCACAGTATGAGCAATTTTTACTTTGAAATAAATTCTTTTAAAAGTCCGTATTATTGTGAAAAAGGGCGGATAGTACTATTAATTTAAATTATAATTATCCATTTCAAATAGTAAATAATGGCCCGATATGTGGCTCAAACAGTGGCTCCAGAATTGCAAATTTACTCATTTGGCGAAAGTGATGGCGCAAGAACAAAAATGTCAAGGGTAAACCCTGCTTACTGGTTAATTAATTTAGACTTATACTTACCAGGGCTTGGCGAACGGGAGGTTAATTTTGCACCTTTACA
Organism: Serripes groenlandicus; assembly: GCA_031761405.1. Lineage (NCBI taxonomy): Eukaryota > Metazoa > Mollusca > Bivalvia > Cardiida > Cardiidae > Serripes > Serripes groenlandicus. The sequence continues at coordinate 48,613,027 of JASEVX010000006.1, forward strand.
ATAGCAGATAATCAGGAATATAATACCAAGAAATATTGCACCACCAATAATTGATATAATCTCAAGTATAGGTATTCTGTGACCTTTAAGAAATAAAAAAATCATCTACTAAACAATTTATTAACAATTTTCCTCTCGCATATGCAATTGGAGGCATCTGCAGCAACAACATTTGAAAACATAGTGACCAAAGAAGAAATCTTGGCCACAATGTTTTCACCATGATTTTACCCTTTCCCACATACAACAAATCTGCAGCAGAAGACTTTGAAAACATAGTGATCAAAACCTGAAAAATCTCCATAAAGATAGCCTAATTGTTAAATAAAGTTAAATTAATTTGTGGCCAAATGTTTTCAAAAGTCGTCTGCTGCTATTGCGGTAAATGTGTCTGCAGTTGGGAAAGGGTTAATAAATATACTTTCATTGATAGACTACCCCTGTTTGTTCATAAATGATTTCAAAATGGCCTCCTGTAGATTTGTTATATGTGAGAAGGGGTTTACACTTTACATTCTATCTGATAGGATTAGAGCTGATTGTTTCAAGAAGCAAGAAGTTTAAATGACTCAACAAAACCATATACAGTAGAAACTATTTATTATGTAATTACAACATTTATGTCTCGTCCCTAAAATATCTTTGGTATTCAGGGGCAATGACAGTTGTCAACTGAAGACTTAGCCTGTAGGCTGTATTTCTAGCGTCACTTCAGAAACAAGAGAGCACAGTATATAGGTTGAAACTGGGCTTCAGAAGAGACGAAGTTACTTCGACTGCAGTGAGTCAAAGAAAGTCACAAATTAAGCTGCAGTGAGCTCTAGGAAAGTTGGACGTTCAGCTACAGTGAGCTTACATTACTGGTAAAAAGCTGCAGTGAGCTTAGCGTGTTACATCATGTAGATAGATTAACATGTTCTGTGATATAAGCTACAGTGAGCTTAGCATGGACTATGGTATAAGCTACAGTGAGCTTATTATAATATAGGACATAGAGTAAGCGAGATCTGAAATGATAAGCTGCTGTGAGCTAGAACTTATGCTCTCTTGTCTCAGCGAGGTTTAACTTCACATGCTGTACTTTGTTGGGGGCAAAATGTCCAAACATTGCCGAAGAGTAAGAAAATGACAATGGATAAGGCAATGTGTCCCCAAAAAGTACACGACACGCTATGTGTGTAAAACCACATAGGAACCATGTACCAGCACTGCCCCGACACATATCGAGACGGTGGTACACCCTAATCAAGCACTCAATTGGAAAAAAGCGCCACCAGTGAAACAAGTAAGTAATGAAAGGAAAGTAAAGGCAGTGTCAAACATCAAAGAAAGAGATATCTAAGTGATGCACATAGTTTGCTGCGCTTTGCGAAGCATGAGTTCATCCACCTGTATGTAACGTTTGTAACAGTCAGAATTCCATCGACCCAAAATTTGAATCATATGGTCTGGTAGTCCCGCTGCTGCTCCTGACGTTGCAGATCCTCGTCTGATGGAATGTCCGTTGAATAGTGTCGAATTTAGACCAATTGATTCAAGGACAGCTTTGAGGCGTGTAATGAAGAAGCGTCTATCCATCACATATCCTTGCAACGTAAGAAACAACGGACCGGAGTCTGGCGCACCCGATTTCTTCCGTAAATTACAATACCTTTCCATCAACTTGACTGGGCAGAAACAAGAGGCTGACGAGAATATTTGAATTTTAACACCTTCACGAAAAACATCACTTTTAGATGCTTTGAGATTGACCGTGTACTTAGATTTATCACTTGAAAACACAATATCACCTAAGCACAAATGGATTGCATTATCAAACACCCTATTTTTGCTGGTAAATTCACCACAACGGAGATAACCGAAGAAAGCCATGCTGCAAGCCGCAGCAAACATGCTGTTATCGTATAAATTCCCTGGCTCCATAAGATGACCCAGAACACGACATAAAATTGGATATGTAATTGGTTGACGTTCTCGAGTTGACGTTTGTTGTAACTTTTTTGCTACACGTAGCACTAATTGCAATTTAAGCAATTTATGTGGTTCCAAGAATGGCGATGGAACGTTATGAACAATGTAGAAATGTTTAACACCAGCAAGATATTGTTTAATAGTTTGATATTTTAAGGTTTTGCTCACACAAAAGGCAACAAAATGCACCAAGATATCCTCGTTGATGACAGGTGGTAACGCGGAATAAAAATTCCAGCGGTGAGAAGCCTGTAGAAAAGCTTTGTAAAGGCGAAATGCTGAATCATACATACGCAATGTCCCCGGTGCCAAAGCTACCTTTAACAACTTATTGACAGTAGGCTTTAGACTAGCTGTAAATCTTTCACCGGTGGAATCTGTGTGGGTTGTAAATCCGCCTGTGGTGCTAACTTGCGGAATCGATCGAACTGAAAACGAGATGGAGCATCTGAGATTGAGTTCTGCTTACCAGGCACATGCTGTGCATGTACAATAAAGTGATATTTAGCAGTGCACCAAGTTAAACGACGCATAAGGTTCATGATAATATGGGAAGTACTCCGGCCTTTCTTAATGATTGCCACGGTGGCTTCATTATCACAGTGGAATAGTATCCGTTTCCCAGACCATTGTGGAGACCACAAAACGACGGCTGCAACAATGGGGACCAGCTCCATGTACGCAATAGACATATCCTTCTTCCCCAACTTAGGCATCTCATTGGGCCAGTATTCCGCAAACCATTGCCGTTTGAATATTCCACCATACCCTACACCACTAGCATCAGTAAATAATTCCATGTCTGCCGAGTAAGTGATATTTGTGTCATAAAAGAATGATATACCATTCCATTGCTGTAGGAAACGACTCCACATAGCCATATCTCGTAAGCATGCTTGATTTAAGTAGACATGATGATGCAGCAATTTGACAGAAGCTGCAACCTTGAGCAGGTAAGACACAAAACTTCTTCCTGGTACAATAACTCGGGATGCAAAGTTTAAATGACCCAGTAAACTGAGTAGTTCACGTTTCGTAACGGAATGTCTTATGCTAAATTCTTGTAGAAGTGCTGATATGCGGTTAACTTTCTCCAAAGGCAGATATGCTTTCATCTCTACAGAATTCAAAAATATACCCAAGTATTCAATGTCAAATACTGGACCAACCGTTTTAGTGGGATGTAGCGGGATATTGAGGCGCCCGAAGATCAATGTTAGCAAAGCCATAGTGCGATAACCATCTCCCGTTGGTTGGGTTAAAGCTAGAAAATCATCCAAGAGATAAAATAGGCGTTCAATGCCATAATTGTTAGTAGCAATCCAATGTATTGCTTCGGAGAGTAACGTGAAATTTTTTGGACTACTTCGAGATCCAAAACATAACCTTTTGTAGAAATAGTAGTTTCCTTTCCATTTAACTCCATGAAATTTCCATAGATGTGGCGCAATTGGAATGAGTTTAAAGGCATCAACAATATCGGTTTTAGATAAGATAGTACCTTCCCCAAATTCTCGAATAGCAGCGATAGCATCATCAAGTCGTACATACGATAAAGAGTATTCCGATTTATCAATTAAACTGTTCAGACTTGCATTGTTGCTGTCGTTGTGTGGAGCAGAAAGATCCACAATAATCCTATACTTCTTTGAATATTTTCCTTGGACCAAACCGATTGGATTAATGCGAACTAGATCAAAAGGTGGTGAGCTGTAAGGGCCTATTAAATATCCCTTTTCAACTTCAGAATGTAGAAGGTCTGTGACGATGTCAGGGTTACGTTCAGCTGATTGTAAATTTTTGCATTCAAAACTAGTTGTTGGGAGCCCTTGTAGACCAGTGTCAAATCCAAATGTTAAACCATGTACAAGTTTCTTAACGTACACCTGATCAGGGTGTTCAGATAGTTCTAGCTCAAGTCTGCTTATATTTATAGATGTCAACGTAGGACCAGATGCATGAGTACTTAGAATGTCCATTGGTGTATGTAAACTATTGCGTAGTCACTTTTTATCAAGATTCATAGACGTAGCGGTGGCTGTAGCCCCTCTTGGCAGCTTTTTCTTTGGGCAAGTTAAGGAACCATGTGTAGGGGACTTGCAAATTGAACACATATGCGAAATTCTGGTATTTAAATGCTCCAGATTGCAGCCCTGTGCGTTGAAATTATTGCAAATTTCTGAACCTTGATGGTAGAGGCGGGGTCTACCTTTTCCATCAACCAATTTTTGAGTCTGGTACTGATTCCCCGATTGCTTTTGATAGTTGGGTCCTTGTATCATAGCCGAAGGTTGAACAGCTGGGCAGAATCCAGTTGCATGGAGCATACTTCCACATGAGTAGCAGTTCCTACTCTTTTCACCAGCAAAGATACGTAAGAACAGATCAGAGTCACGGGATGCCCAACAAACAATAGTGGATGTTGATGCATAGTGCTCTGCCGCCTTCCTGGAGAAAGCATTGTGATACTCGTAAAATTTAGCACCACCGAATTGGATATATAAAGAATCTATCAAATCCATGTAGGCATCTAGTTCACTGCGCCTACATGGTTCAACCTCACAAACAATGTTTCGATAAAGGGCGAAGGCGATTCGAAATTCTTCAATCGATAAGATTCTTCCCAGTCGTGGGTCATTGGAACGGATGATAACCTGTGTACCTTCACTATCATTAAATGATTTATGTTCCTGGTCGCTGTGATTGGAAGGCAACAACAGAAGAGCCAGATTTACGTGTTTACGAGACTGGATTTGTTTTCGTAGATGTGGGGTTACCACATTGACAGGAGGTAAACTATCAATTGGAATACCTTTGTAACGTCCAAACGGGTCCATCGAAATCGCCGACGGCTGCTGGTTGATTAATGTGTCCCCCTGTGCGTTAAGACGGTTGCTAATCAAAGCCATAGTCGCCTGCATTGTCGTCATTTGTTCTTTTAGAGCCGCAATTTCCGGGTTCAGCGTTGTTGTTGTTATTGTTGTTGTTGTTGGGTTTTCCCCGAAAGTGCTTTGTGCCGGAAGTTGGAAGTCTTCGTTTCCGCCCTGGACGCTTGCCAATAAATGATGGTCATCATCATGTTCAGAAACCAGTTTGCCTCGCGTCCAATTTTCTGGGATAGCGGATTCTGGTTCGGAAATCTGGGCGTTTCTACTGTCAGAACTTCTTGAACGACTACGCTCGTTAGTTATTCGAGTTGATCGTCTGGTCAAAGATCGCCCACGTCGAGAAGACATATTTAAGTCCACAGGTAATGATAAGTAGTTCGATGAATGAATAGTATAGTGAATAATTAAAAATATAACGATAATGTTTATCAGCGAAATTGCTACGATGGCTGCTGAAACTGAAACTGTGACGTAGCATATATTTACATATCATTACATATCATGTAGTGGACATGATTGGCTGTCGTTTCTAGCAGTTCTGAGGCCCTGGATGGTGGTTGTTCTCATTGTTGTATCATTTAAAACTACCGTCAATAAATGACTCTCACTTAATTCACTGTATTGAAAATAAAATTGTAAAAGAATGCTTGTACTTCTTTGGTATACCAATTCCTAATCAAAATGTGTGCACAAAGTTTTATAAAATTTAACCTAGTGACATAGTTATTGACACCAAATGCCCTAGATTCGAATCGGACTGGGATTTGATGGAGATGAATAAACCCGAGTGATGATTTTTCATAACAATTTGATCTAATAAATTGGCCTCTAATATGTTCAAAAGGCTTTTCTAACATTTGACCTTGTTACCTAGTTTGGACCCCACATGACCCAGTTTCAAAATCAACTGAGAATTAATGGAGATGAATGTGCTGATGATTTTTCATGATGACTGGATTTAAAAGGTGGCCTCTAATGTGTTCACAAGGTTTTTCTAAAACTTGTCCGACTGACCTGGTTCTTGATCCCTCATGACCCACTTTAGAACCTGACTAAGATTTAATCTAGAGAAATGTTCTGGAGAGTTTTGATGCCCTCTAGTGTGTTCACAAAGTTTTTCTAAGATTTTACCCTATGTGAACCAGTTTTGATCTCAGTATCTGACTAGAATTTGATAGAGATGAAAATGCTGATGAACCCTTATGATGATTTGATGAACAAGAGGCCCAACTGGGCCAGTATCGCTCCACTGCCATTAGGCAAAAATAAAATCTCCAAACAGCACATCCCCCTGGTGGCTATGTTTTTGAACAATCACCATGGCTTGAAGGAATCTCGTAGAGTGTCACCCTAAGATTATTTCTGCAATATTAATGGAAAATCAGCTAAATAGTTTGGGAGGAGAAGATTTTTAAAGTTTTCACTAAAGCCAATATAAGACTAACAGCCCAGCCCCCTGGCGGCCATATCTTAAGACCAATCAACATGGCTTGGTGGAATCTGAAAGAGTCATACAAGGAACATTTCCACAAAATTATTTGAAAATCAGCTAGATACTTTCGTTTTCACTATAACCCTGCCCCCTGGCGGCCATGTTTTCAACTAATTAACATGGCTTGAAGGAACTTGATAGAGTCTCCCAAGGAACATTTCTACAAAATAATTTGAAAATCAGCCTGACACTTTCAGAGGAGAAGATTTTTTAAGTTTTTATCAATCAATGGCTTAAAGGAATCTGATAGAGGGTCACCCAAGGAATATATCTACAAAATTATTAAAAAATCTGCGATACAATTTGGGAGAAGAATTTTTAAGGTTTCACTATAGCCATTGTAAGGCAAAACAGCCCGCCCCCTAGTGGCCATGTTTTTTGACGAATCAACATGGCTTGAAGGAATCTAAAAGAGGGTCACCTAAGAAACATTTCCACAAAATTATTTAACAAGAGGCCCATGAGGGCCTATGCTCTACTGGTATGGTTCTTTGGTCAAGGGCCATAATCCAGTCTTGAATGGGCGGATCTGGCTGGTTTAGGAAAGGAACCGAGCTCTCATGGATATCTTACTACTGTATAAGTTTGGTTGAGATACAATCAAAAGTGAAGACTATCGTGTTAAAAAGTTCTTTTATAGCAATTTTGACCATTTCAAGGGCCCAATCCAGTCATGCATGGGCGGATCTGGCTGGTTTTCGAAAGGAACCGAGCTCTCATGGATATCTAACTACTGTATAAGTTTGGTTGAGATACAATCAAACGTGAAGACTGTATCGTGTTAACAAGCTCTTTTATAGCAATTTTGACCATTTCAAGGGCCATAATCCAGTCTTGCATGGGCGGATCTGACTGGTTTTCAAAAGGAACCGAGCTCTCATAGATATCTAACTACTGTATAAGTTTAGTTGAGATACAATCAAAAGTGAAGACTGTATCGTGTTAACAAGCTCTTTTATAGCAATTTTGACCATTTCAAGGGCCATAATCCAGTCTTGCATTGGCGGATCTGGCTGGTTTTCGAAAGGAACCGAGCTCTCATGAATATCTAACTACTGTATAAGTTTGGTTGAGATGCAATTAAAAGTGAAGACTGTATCGTGTTAACAAGCTCTTTTATAGCAATTTTGACCATTTCAAGGGCCATAATCCAGTCATGCATGGGCGGATCTGGCTGGTTTTCGAAATGAACCGAGCTCTCATGGATATCTAACTACTGTATAAGTTTGGTTGAGATACAATCAAACGTGAAGACTGTATCGTGTTAACAAGCTCTTTTATAGCAATTTTGACCATTTCAAGGGCCATAATCCAGTCATGCATGGGCGGATCTGGCTGGTTTTCGAAAGGAACCGAGCTCTCATGGATATCTAACTACTGTATAAGTTTGGTTGAGATACAATCAAAAGTGAAGACTGTATCGTGTTAACAAGAAATTGTTTACGGACGGACACACGGACGCACGCACGCACGCACGCACGGACGACGGACACATCGCCACGACATAAGCCCTTCTGGCCTTTGGCCAGTAGAGCTAAAAATCAGCCAGACACTTTCTAAGGAGAAGATTTTTTTGAAGTTTTAACTAAATGCATATAACGCAAAACAGCCCCAACCCCTGGTGGCCATGTTTTTTGAGCAATCAAAATGGCTCGAGGAATCTGATAGAGGGTCAGCCAAGGAACATTTCTTCAAAATTTATTCGGAAATCTGCAAGACACATTTCGGAGGAGAAGATTTTTTAAATTCTCACTTTAGCCATATTAGACAAAAAAGCCCCATCTCCCGGCGGCCATGTTTTTTGACCAACCAACATGGTTTAAAGGAATACCCAAGGAATATTTCTACAAAAAATTATTTTAAAATAGGCCAACCAGTTTGTGAGAAGAAATATTGAAAACAGAATTTTGCATTGATCCCAAAAATTTGAAGGAATTCTGGTGAGGTCATTGAGAGGATGCTTTCTGTGAAGTTTCATCCCAATTGACCCACTGGTTACAGAGAAGAAGCTGTTGAAAGACGACGGACAGCGGACGACGGACAAAAGGCGATCACAATAACTCACCTCGAGCACTTTGTGCTCAGGTGAGCTTAAAATACAGATAAGTTAGAAAATGTCACAAATTAAAGCAAACATACGTACCATCCTGAATGACCGGCCCTAGAATAACAGAAAATTAACAAATTAGTACAGTCCTTAGCTTATTGAAAACTGTTACAAAATATGCATCAAACAACTTTGATATTTCATTGGAAACAAAAATAGAAATGATCATTTGAAGTGTTTGCTTTTTTTCTACAATTTTTCCAGCCTGTTTAAATTTCCATCACTTTTTGCTCTCAATAATATCACTTTCCCACAAACAGATGCTTTCTAATGACTCTGCAGCTGAAGACTAGTGAAAGTATTGTCTATTGTCGCAAAAAGGCTTGCTTAACTCTTTCCCTCATTCAGACGCTTTCTGGCACCTCTGCAGCAGACAGCTTTTTGAAAACATAATGACAACAAGAGCACCGACCGCGGGTGCCTGACGCTCGTCTGATATTATCCTTTTACTTTTTATTTATTTTATATAAAAAATATTCAAATTCGGAAAGAATATTTACATATTATAATGACCGCACACAACTGCTATTTTTCAAGTATTGAAACAAGATTAACTATGTGGAAATAAATACAAGTTCATATACATGATAAGGAAGATCTTCACGTTGGATGGCTGTCACAATCAGTCAAGATCATGCGCTGAGTCTTGTGTATGCAATGGACAGGCAAATGATATTGGTACATTAAGTCAACTTTAACTAAAGATATTGAATATATTACTATTTTCCTATTTTTAGTAACTCTGATTTAAGATATTCATAATATGTTGAAGGACATTATGTTTTCATTGTTTAGGACAAAATTGAAATCAATGTAACAAACAAGAATTACGCGTAATTAAATGTCTCGCTGTCCCTTACTCTGACTATCCATGCAAGAGTAAAAGACAAAAAGTAAAATAACAAAACTTTAACTTTGAGCTAAACACAAAGTTCAAAAATACAAGATATTCGATTTTTTTTTTTTAGATAAACGCAAAGTTCAAAAATACAAGAAATAAAAAAAAAAAAAATACAAGTGCAAAGTTCAAAAATACAAGAACGCAAATGAGCTAAACGCAAAGTTCAAAAATACAAGAAATTAAAAAAAAAAAAAAAAAATACAAAAGTTTTTCCCTGAAACCTGTTTGATATGTTGAAGTACTTTATTATGGAATTTGAAATTATTCCAACAAAATATAGAAGCTATGTCCAATTCTCAAAATCCACCAAAAATCAAGTGTTTTACCCCCCAAAAAAGGTCACACTCAGCATCTTCAGCATACAATGTGCAGAAGGGTATTAGATGTAACTATATTCCAAATATGAAAGCTCTAGTACCACTTCTTATTGAGATAAAGAAAAAAAAAAAAAACTTTAACGTTGAGCTAAACGCAAAGTTAAACAAGAGGGCCAAGATGGCCCTAAATCGATCACCTAATTGATAGTAAATTAGTAGCAAATATTTAACTGCAAATATCTTGGAAAATTTGATCAAGGAGTGCAAATGAAACTGCAAGGAGTGGATACTTCTCAAGAAACAGCTTATCAGTAAAGGCCATTTATATCTTGAAATCTAACAAGAACTTGGGTATCTGGAGTTCAGTCGCTTTAATAAGAATGGAATTATAAAGTTTTTGTCATTTTTCACCTTTCCTGATGCCGCCTTGCTGCCCTGTTTTTCAGCGAAATCAATACGGCTTCAACAGTTTATTTAGAGGGTCACTTAAGGAACATTTCTACTAAATTATCTTGCAATCGCACAAGCAGATTACGGAGGAAAAGGATTTTAAAATTTGGGTATTTTTCTCACTTTCTGATGCCGCAGCAACCTAAGTTCTCAACGGGATTTAAATCTTTGAACAATTTTGAAAGAGGACCACCAAAGGAACATTCCTGTGATGTTTTGTGGAAATTGGTCTATTGGAATGGTAGGAGTTGGTTGTCATTTGTAGCTAAAAGTTCAATTTACCCCTTTTGTGATGACGCCTGGTTGATATGATTGTGTAACCAAACAGAACGGCCTAAACATATTAAATAGAGGATCATTACAGTAAGATTTGTATTATATCTTCTTTAAATTAGACAAACACTTTCATAAAAATGGAATTTTAAAATTTTAAAATTTTGCCCCTTTTCTGGTGCCGCCTGACTGCCATGTTTTTCGACCAATCAGTGTGGCTTGAACAACTTTTAATGACGGTCACCCAAGGAACATTTTTACCAAATTATATTTGAATCTGACAGGCAGATTCGGAGATGAATTTTTTTAAAGTTTGGACATTTTGTCCCCTTTCTGATGCCGCAGCAACCAAAGTTCTCAATGGAATTTTAATCTTTGAACAATTTTGAAAGAGGACCACCAAAGGAACATACCTGTGATGTTTTGTGGAAATTGGTCTATTGGAATGGTAGGAGTTGGTTGTCATTTGTAGCTAAAAGTTCAATTTACCCCTTTTGTGATGACGCCTGGTTGCTATGATTGTGTAACCAATCAAAACGGCTTAAACAAATTAAATAGAGGATCATTAAAGTAAGATTCGTATTATATTTTCTTAAAATCAGACAAGCACTTTCATAAAAATGGAATTTTCAAATTTTGTCATTTTTCCCCTTTTCTGATGCCGCCTGACAGCCATGTTTTTTGACCAATCAGTATGGCTTGAACAATAATTGTAAAGGGTCACCCAAGAAACATTTCCACCAAATTATATTGGAATCTGACAGGCAGATTTGGAGGAGAAGATTTTTAAAGTTTGGACATTTTGCCCCCTTTCTGATGCCGCAGCAACCAAAGTTCTCAATGGAATTTAAATCTTTGAACAACTTTGAAAGAGGCCAACCAGAGGAACAGTTCTGTGATGTTTCACGGAAATTGTCCATGGAGTTTGGGAGATGTTTAAAGCTAAAAGTTAACGCCGGACGGACGACGGACAAAAAGTGATCAGAATAGCTCACCTTGAGCCTTCGGCTCAGGTGATCTAAAAATACAAGAAATGAAAAAGCAAAAATTCCAAATGTTTGACCCAAAATCCCATTTGAAATGTTGAAGTACATTATTTATGAAATATGTGTGCACAATTTGAAAAACCCCAAAAAGAAGGTCAAACTCAGTATCTTAAGCATACAATGTGAAGAAGGGTATTAGATGAAAAAGTTTTCCAAGCTTCAAAGTATTATGTTTGATAGTTTCCATGTAAGTGACCTAAACGCAAAACTTAACCAACGCCGACGACGACGACGACGATCAAGTGACGACAATAGCTCGTCTTTTTTTTTCAAAAAATCAGACGAGCTAAAAAAGAAATTGCTCCAAACAAGCAATTTTTCCTTTTGCCACAATGGTTAATACTTTAAGTCATAGGTTTTCCATTCAATTATAGAGATTTTCCATTTTTTGACAAAATATGTTCAAAGTCGTCTGCTGCAGAATTGTCATATGAGGGAAAGGGTTACTTAATTGGCTATAATGAGCAATTACTTGATTTGCCAAGTGTTCTCTATTCAATGATTATTTCTTTATTTATAGTGATATTCCAGACTTCAAATGTTTTCAAGCTTGTCTGCTGCAAACTTATCGTATGTGGGAAGGAATTAAGATTTTGTGACAGACTCTGCATTCTTTTCTCCAAATCTTCAAAAACACATTAAAACTCAGCCTCAGCTGTTAATGAATTATAATTCTATTTAAAATCAACAGTTAACACTGAAGAAATTGGTTAAGTCATGACTTAAAAATTTAATTTGAGTAATCACTTGCTTAGCCATTAACCCTTACCCTCATACGACATTTCTGCAGCAGACGACTTTGAACGTATTTTGTCAAAACATGGAAAATCTCCATAATTGAATGGTTAACCTATGACTAAAAGTGGAAAACATTGTGGCAAAAGGAGAAATTGCATGTTTTGTGCAATTTTTTCTTTTGTCACTATGTTTTCAAAAAGCCATCTGCTGCAGAGGTGTCAAAAAGCGTCTATATGAAAGGAACTTCCTCTCTTACTGTTTAAACATGATGTGGTCTGTACCCAATTCATTAACCTTATCCAATACAACAAATCTGCAGCAAATAACTTTGAAAACATAAAGGCAAAAACATGGAAATCTCTATAAAAGAATGTTTTATAACTGAAAAAAGTTGAAAACATTGTAGCAAAAAAGAATTGCTTGTTATGAGCAATTGCTTCTTTTGTCACAGTATTTTCATAAGTTGACTGCTGTAGGGGCATCAAAAAGTGTCTGTATGTCGGTACGGGTTAAATAGTTTCAGGAATACAATTCTAATAGTTACCCATAACTTAGATTAGATAGCATGATAATTGATGTCTCTTTTCCCTTAAATGCAAGCCCAGGTAGATCAGTCGGTAGCAATGCAGGCTCTCAATCCAGGGGTTGTGAGTTTGAATCCCAGCTTAGCTAAAATTCTTTCAATCATTTGACAAAAGTCACTGTGACAACAAGCATCATTCATCTTCCACTAGTGGGGTTAGAGTCAATGTGGAAAACATTCAATTGCTTTGAAAGTCTGTTGTGTGAGAAAGCCAGGAAACACATGAGAAGGCAAACTGCATGGTCGCCGTGATATATCTGAAATATTGAATTGCATATGTTGGTCGCCGTGATATGTCTGAAATATTGCTTTGCACATGTTGGTTGGTTGGTCTGTCATTCGGTAATGCTTGGACCTACAGTACTCAAACTTGGCAGGAGGTCAGGAGGGCATAGGGAAAGTATAAATATTGAATAGTTTGTTTTGTTGGGGTTATTACAGTTATATCACGGCAACAGTTCATTTATTCATGATCCCTGTGTAAAAACGAGTACTAGGCTAGGAAATGTGCCTTGCCCAAGGGCACTCTACCATGACCACAGCGCCGCAACTGAGGATTGAACCTGGGACGCCCATCGGATTCCTAAATATTGAATAGAATTGAATGCATTGAGGCAATTGGAGAAAATGTTCAGATAGAGTATTTTCTCCTTTTGCAACAATGTTTTCAAAAATAGTTGCTTATACATTTGCATATTGGAAAGGGTTAATGAAGAGATTAGCCCAATGAATAACAAACCTCTACAGTCCTCTATTGGCATCAAATCTATGTGCCATTTTAAACTCTCTCTGCAGTACAGCTGACCTATAGTTGTCTGTGTTATGTTACAGACGAGGGAGCAGGTGGAGTATACGGTGTATATAATGTTGCTGTAGCCCAGGTCACATACCAAGTGTGAATTGGTGTGGTTGAATGTGGGACGGCCACAGCCTGAAAAAGGAACAAGTATTTGAACCCTTTCCCACGAACAACAACATTTGCAACAGGTTACTTTGAAAACATGGATGCAAAAATATGCAAGGTCATTTCAAATAGAAGTACATGTATAATCATTGGATAGAGTTGGAAACAGTGTGGCAAAGGAGAAACCAAATAGTCATAAATTTAAAAATAGATTAATGTGAATTCATTGTTAAAACACATTTAAGCGAAATGAAAGATTTTTTATCCATGATCAATTTCTCTTTTTGCCATCATATTTTCAAAAGTCAATATCAACTAAGAATGAAAAACACACTTTCAAATGTTCACGCGACAACCCCCTCACCACCAAGATGTTTTCAAAGCAGAAATATTTAACCAATCCCACATACAAAAAATCTGCTGCAAACAACTGCTGAACACATCCAAGCAAAAATTTGGAAATTCTTTTCAAAGAAAAGTATAATAATCATTGCATAAAGTTGAAAATAGTGTGGCAAAAGGACAAATTGCTGCTCATTTTGAGTGATTCATCCTTTTGCTACGATGTTTTCCAAAGGCATCTGCTGACAGTGAGAATGGTTTAAAAGAGTCAAATCTAGTAAAACAGTTAACGTAATAACATAACACTTAACTCTCTACCTCATGCAGATGACTTTTGATACCTCTGCAGCTGATAAGCTTTGAAAACTTTATGGCAAAAGGAGAAATTGCTCATCATCATTTCTCTTTTTGCCATAATATTTTCAACTCGATTTAATAATAAAACTCATTTATAGAGGTTGACCATAGTTTAACCAGTTGTTTTAGAAGTCGCCAGCTGCAGATTTGTCAAATATGGGAAAGGGTTAACCCTTTCCCTCATACGACAATTCTGCAGCAGACGACTTTGAACGTATTTTGTCAAAACATAGAAAATCTCCATAATTGAATGGATAACCTATGACAAAAAGTGGAAAACATTGTGGCAAAAGAAGAAATTGCACGTTTTGTGCAATTTCTTCTTTTGTCACTATGTTTTCAAAAAGCTGTCTGCTGCAGAGGCGTCATAAAGCGTTTATATGAGGGAAAGGGTTAACAAATATCATCAATGTCATAATAATATATAGACAATCTGACATTCTATCTTTATACAGGACCAATACTAGTGGGTAATTTTAATACAATTTTATTACAGCACGTTTTGTGCAATTTCTTCTTTTGTCACTATGTTTTCAAAAAGCCTTCTGCTGCAGAGGCGTCAGAAAGCGTCTATATGAGGGAAAGGGTTAAACAGAATTTTCAACCGAAAATTCAGATAACCTTTTCCAACATGCAGCAAATCTGCAGCAGATGACTTTGAAAACATCTAGAAAAAAACATGAAAAATCTCTACCAATGAAGGTACATGTATTATAACTGAAAAAAGTTGAAAACATTGTGGCAAAAGGTAAAATTGCTCATTTTGAGCAATTTCTCCTTTTGTCACAATGTTTTCAAAAGTCATCGGCTGCAGAGGCGTCAGAAAGTGTCTATATGTGGGAAAGGGTTAAACCAAGCACGGAGTCTCCTACGGAAAATACAAGTACTACCGGTAGTATTCATCCTGACACCAACAGATCAGTCGAAACATCACTAAGCCTCGAAGAGAGAAGCCTTTACGACACAATTTGTACAGTACTTTGTATGACCTGAACTATGAGTATACTTTGATCTCTGGCTCACCAGATACAAACTCTAACCACAATGTTAAAAAAAATAAAAATCATAGGCATACCCAAATCTTCTCCAACATTGCAGTATGGAGCCAAATTTTTCAAATTTCTTTGTTTATAGTTTTGCCTGATACAGGCTGGCTGCTGTTGGCTGGAATAGCTGCTGTCCGAAAGAGCTTTTGTTGAGCACTTCTTGCAGAGTAATGATTGGTCTTGAAATGGATACTTGTAGAGGCTGAAAGTAAAATAATGTTTTTCTTACACACATATTAATTGTTTCCCACATGCAGAAACTCATGAAACATTGTGACAAGAGGACAAATTTCTCATATTGAGCAAATGTTTCTTTTGCCACTCTGTTTCTCACTTTAATTTAAAGAGATTTTCAAATCGAGTCTAGATATAGGGCGTTTTAACCCTTTCCCTCATATAGATACTTTCTGATGCCTCTACAGCAGACAGCTTTTTAAAAACATAGTGACAAAAGAAGAAATTGCTCAAAATGAGCAATTTCTCCTTTTGCCACAATGTTTTCTACCTTTAGTCATGGGTTATCCATTCAATTATAGAGATTTTCTATTTTTCGACAAAATATGTTCAAAGTCGTCTGCTGCAGAATTGTTGTATGAGGGAAAGGGTTAGTCCCTTCCCACGTACAACATATCTGCAGATGACGACTATGAAAATATAGTGATAAAAAAATGAAAAATCTCAACCTTATTTAACAATTAAGCTATCTTTTATGGAGATTTTTCAGTTTTTTGTCACTATATTTTCAAAGTCATCTGCTGCAGATAAGATGTATGTGGGAAAGGTTTAAATAAAGTCATGTTTTGATTTTCCTCAGATTTCTGTCTACATTTAATTGTTGACAGTATAGTTATCGAGTGTGTGTTCCTGATTGATTGACGAGGGTTTAACGGCATTTTCAACAATTTTTCAGTCATATCAAGGCGACCAGTTTACCTACTCATGTATTTCCTGGTTTTCTCAACCAGGACACCACACAACATACTTTCCAAGCAACTGACTGCTTTTCCACATGGACTGTTAAACAGCCCATTGGTGAAAGACGAATGACGCGAAGCCGGGATTTGAACTCACAACCCCTGGATTGACAGCCCATGTCGCTACAGACTGAGCTACTGGGGTTCAGCGAGTGTGTGTGCACTGTTTAATTTACCTTTAACCCTTCACCACATATCTATAGACGCTTTTCTAAAGCTTCTGCAGCAGAAGACCTTTGAAATCATTGTGACGAAAGGAAAGAATTGCTTATAATGAGCAATTTCTCCATTTGCCACAGTGTTTACAACTATATTCAATTATAAAACATTCATTTACAGAGATTTTTCATATATTTGCCAATATGTTTGCCAAGTCGTCTGCTGCAGATTTGTTGTATGTGGGAAAGGCCTTGTGTATTGGGTAATTTTACATTAAATTACGTACAGAAACTAGACATAGTATTTTGTGTGGGAGTTTACCTCCATTCTAAGTCGTCCAATTCAATCAGCCAATAAACTCTAAGCAGTCAAACTATATTAACCAATAGACTACCAAGTATATTTATACAACTTCCTAGTCAATTACATAAACACAAAACACCTGGTAAACAGATACGAACCCTTTCCTACATACAGAGGCTGAAGCCTATGCAGCAGACGTCTGTTGAAAACATATTTTCAATTACAGAACTCTAGATAAGGGGCGTTTTGCATGTTCTAAAATCCTTATTTTGACCCAATGTTGTGGGTACCCGTCTCATGAATACCAACATCATAGGGTTTGGTTGGATGATAAGATAGATATTGTAGGGGGAAAGAGCTGTTTATGCCTCCTTATCTGGACCTCTGCAATTATATCCAATAAGCATACTTTCATAATATTATATAGACATCATTCCTTTTTTTGCCTAGATGTTTTAATAGTGATCTACTTCAGATTTGTTGATTGATTGATTGGGGTTTAACGCCGTCTTTAACCTTTTCTCAGTTATATCACAGCGGCCAGTTCACCTACTCATGCATTTCCTGGTTTTCTCACACCAGTACTCCACACAACAATCTTCCTAAGCAACTGGCTGCTTTTCCACATAGACTTAGCCCATTCAGATTTGTTGTATGTGGAAAAGGGTTAACACTTAAATATCATGTGACTTTGCACAAGGACAGATGATAGATTACACAGATACAATATTATGATAGGGAGAACTGTGTGAATATAAAAACAATATTCAGTTGTAAGCAATTTTCTCAATATCAGACAAAAGTGTCAAAAGTGTCAAAATTGTTTATCCTTTCCCGGATTCACATTAACCCTTTCCCTCATATAGACGCTTTCTGATGCCTCTGCAGCAGACAGCTTTTTAAAAACATGGTGGCAAAGGTAGAAATTGCTCAAAACGAGCAATTTCTCCTTTTGACACAATGTTTTCCACTTTTCGTCATAGGTTATCCATTCAATTATAGAGATTTTCTATATTTTGACAAAATATGTTCAAAGTCGTCTGCTGCAGAAATGTTGTATGAGGGAAAGGGTTAATTTGGGTAAACAATTAAGTTTTCCCCGCATGCAGACACCTTTTGACACATCTGCAGCAGTCAACTTTTGAAACAATGTGGCAAAAACAGAAATTGCTCTTATAAAACAACTTTCATTAATTGAGATTTCCCACATTTTTGCCTTGATGGTCTTGTGGTGTAAATTTGTCATGTGTGGGAAACTGTTTAAGGAGCAAAATGGTATCTGCCAATTTATAAAATTTTCAGGTCAGAAAAAAAAAGAAATAAATTAAACAAGAGGCCCATGAGGGCCTATGCTCTACTGGTATGGTTCTTTGGTCATTTTCAATCCAGAGCATGTATGTATGGTGAAGATCGGATAGTAAATGGAGGCTCTTTTGTGTTCACAAGCTGTATTATAGCAATTTTTACAATTTCATGGGCCATAATCCAGTCTTGCATGGGCGGATCTAGCTGGTTTTCAAAAGGAACCAAGCTCTCATCAATATTTAACTACTATCTAAGTTTGGTGAAGATCAGATAGTAAATGGAGCCTCTATTGCGTTCACATGCTCAATTATAGCAATTTGGACAATTTTAAGGGCCATAATCCAGTCTTGCATGGGCGGATCTGGCTGGTTTAGGAAAGGAACCGAGCTCTCATGGATATCTTACTACTGTATAAGTTTGGTTGAGATAAAATCAAAAGTGAAGACTGTATCGTGTTAAAAAGTTCTTTTATAGCAATTTTGACCATTTCAAGGGCCATAATCCAGTCTTGCATGGGCGGATCTGGCTGGTTTAGGAAAGGAACCGAGCTCTCATGGATTTCTAACTACTGTATAAGTTTGGTTGAGATACAATCAAAAGTGAAGACTGTATCGTGTTAACAAGAAATTGTTTACGGACGGACGGACGCACGGACGCACGCACGACGGACACATCGCCACGACATAAGCCCTTCTGGCCTTTGGCCAGTAGAGCTAAAAATCATAAATATCTGCCGGCTTGACAAGTCATAAAATATAACCACTTTTTCCACCTTTTTAATCCTTTCCTTCATACGACAATTCTGCAGCAGACAGCTTCGAACATATTTTGTGAAAAGAAAGAAAATCTCTATGATTAAATGCATAACCTATGACGAAAAGTGGAAAACATTGTGGCAAAAGGAGAAATTGCTTGTTTTGAGCAATTTCTTCCTTTGTCACTATGTTTTCAAAAAGTCGTCTGGTGCAGAGGCGTCAGAAAGCATCTATGTGAGGGAAAGGGTTAACAACTATTTTTTATAGGTTTCAGTATATAACCTTGAAAAATATTTCTTAATGATGCCTCGGTTGTTCAAAGAGAAATGGACAAGGAGGAGTAAATACCTGTTTTCCCCACATACCAAATTCTCACTGAGGAGATTCTTTTGAGTACCCGCAACATAGGGGGTTTGAATGTCAAATAAGGATTTTACAACATGAGAAAGTGTCTTTTATCTTGAGCTCTGGGATTGATATCATACTGGATGCTGTGAGGACTATCAGACCAACTTGGTATTGTAGTGGAAGAGCATCCCTCTCGCAGGTTCGATCTGCGGCCGAGTCATACCAAAGTCTTTAAAAATGATAGTAAGGGCTGCCCTCCTTGGTGCTCAGGGTTGCACGGTAAGCATTATGACTGACTGGCTGGTGTCAGGAACAAGAGGCCCATGAGGGCCTATGCTCTACTGGTATGGTTCTTTGGTCATTTTCAATCCAGAGCATGTATGTATGGTGAAGATCGGATAGTAAATGGAGGCTCTTTTGTGTTCACAAGCTGTATTATAGCAATTATAAAATTTTACAATTTCATGGGCCATAATCCAGTCTTAGCGGATCTGGCTGGTTTTCAAAAGGAACCAAGCTCTCATCAATATTTAACTACTATCTAAGTTTGGTGAAGATCAGATAGTAAATAGAGCCTCTATTGTGTTCACATGCTCAATTATAGCAATTTGAACAATTTCAAGGGCCATAATCCAGTCTTGCATGGGCGGATCTGGCTGGTTTAGGAAAGGAACCGAGCTCTCATGGATATCTAACTACTGTATAAGTTTGTTTGAGATACAATCAAAAGTGAAGACTGTATCGTGTTAACAAGCTCTTTTATAGCAATTTTGACCATTTCAAGGGCCATAATCCAGTCATGCATGAGCGGATCTGGCTGGTTTTCGAAAGGAACCGAGCTCTCATGGATATCTAACTACTGTATAAGTTTGGTTGAGATACAATCAAAAGTGAAGACTGTATCGTGTAAACAAGCTCTTTTATAGCAATTTTGACCATTTCAAGGGCCATAATCCAGTCATGCATGAGCAGATCTGGCTGGTTTTCTAAAGGAACCGAGCTCTCATGGATATCTAACTACTGTATAAGTTTGGTTGAGATACAATCAAAAGTGAAGACTGTATCGTGTTAACAAGCTCTTTTATAGCAATTTTGACCATTTCAAGGGCCATAATCCAGTCATGCATGGGCGGATCTGGCTGGTTTTCGAAAGGAACCGAGCTCTCATGGATATCTAACTCCTGTATAAGTTTGGTTGAGATACAATCAAAAGTGAAGACTGTATCGTGTTAACAAGAAATTGTTTACAGACGGACGGACGGACGGACGCACGCACGACGGACAAATCACCATGACATAAGCCCTTCTGGCCTTTGGCCAGTAGAGCTAAAAATGGACCAGTTGTACTGGTAACTTACCTAGTAAACGCCTTGATATAACTGAAATATTGTTGAAAGCGCTGCAGTTGAGATACAATCAAAAGTGAAGACTGTATCGTGTTAACAAGAAATTGTTTACGGACGGACGGACGGACGGACGGACGCACGACAGACAAATCGTCATGACATAAGCCCTTCTGGCCTTTGGCCAGTAGAGCTAAAAATGGACCAGTTGTACTGGTAACTTACCTAGTAAAAGCCCTGATATAACTGAAATATTGTTGAAAGCGCTGCAGAACACAAGAAAAAAAGGGTACTATCAGAGTTATTCTGCTTGAAGCCACCATGATCTAAACCTTTCCATCATGCAGACGATTTAAACCCTGTCCCACATGCAGACGCATCTGCAGCAGATAGCTTTTGAAAACATTGTGGCAAAAGAAGAAATTGCTCATAATAAGCATTTCTCCTTTTGCCACAATGTTTTAAACTCTTCCCTTATAATAGTTATATTTTCATTTCAAGAGATTTTCCATATGAAAACATCCAGTTATCTGCTTCAGATTTTTTTATTTTATGTGATTGTGATTGATTGGGGTTTTATGCCGTTTTCAACCATTTTTCAGTCATATCACAACAGCCAGTTCACCTAATCATATGTTTCCTTCTTTTCTCACACACCACTTTTCAAGCAATTAGCTGCTTTTCCACATAGACTGTTAGTCCATTGGTGAAAGACGAATGCCAAGCGACTTTTGTCAAAGGCAGAAAGAATGTTGGCCGATCTGGGATTCAAACTCACAACTCCTGGATTGACAGCCCAAGTCGTGTAGTGACTACTGACTAAGCTACCAGGGCTCGGCCTGTTGTATATGGGAAAGGCATAAGACGCGATCTATATTCCATGACTTTTGAAATAACTTTGACAATAAACGAAATAACTCGTTTTGGTGACAATATTTTCATTTTTATTCAATTTTTCCATATTAATTTTTGGCATTGATAGTTTTGTTTTCAAAATCGTCAGCTGCAAATTTATTGTACATGGAAAAGGGATAAAAATGTGACTAAATTGCCAGCCTACTAGATAATGTTAGAGAGAAGTTGCAAAGCTATCTTAAATGTATTCAGATTCATAATGACATGTCAGCTGCAGACAACTTTTGAAAGCATTGTTGCCAAGGATGAAATTGCTCGATATTTAAAAATTCAAATGTCAGAGCCGTAGAAAAGATGCATATCTCATGTTCTGAAATCCATATTTGATCTCAAAACCCTATGTTGTGAGTACTCAAAAGAATCGTCTTGGTGATACAATTCTTTTGAGTACCCACAACATAGGGTTTGGTTGAGTAATAAGAGAGAAATTGTAGGGAGAAGACATGTTTACTCCTTCTTTATATCTAGTCTTCTGCACTGCATGTGTTACAACTTTATTAAAAATTAACACTTTTTAAAGAGAGTTTAAATGTTTCCCGCAATATTTTCAAAAGAGTCTGCTAAAGATGCATGTCTTATGTGGGATAGGCTTAACCCTTTCCCTCATATAAACGCTTTCGGACGCCTCTGCAGCAGACAGCTTTTTGAAAACATAGTGACAAAAGAAGAAATTGCACAAAACGTGCAATTTCTCCTTTTGCCACAATGTTTTCCACTTTTAGTCATAGGTTATCCATTCAATTATGGAGATTTTCTATGTTTTGACAAAATATGTTCAAAGTCGTCTGCTGCAGAACTGTCGTATGTGGGATAGGCTTAAGAAAAGGTAACAAACTTCTATTTTGAGGGAAAAAGAAGACCAATTCTTATTGGACGTGACTTTAAGTAGGTCATATTGCACATTGTTAAACATTACAAAATACCTATTGTAACATTTGATTAGTCATAAGATTGCCTATTTGGAAAAGATACCAGAATGCTTTGTAGTTTACCACCTCTTAACCCTTTTCCATATACAACAAATCTGCAGCAGACGACTTTGAAAACATATCGGCAAAATCATGGGAAATCCCTATAATAAAGGTACAATTAATGAATAAACATGAAAACATTGTGGCAAACGGAGAGATTGCTTGTTCTGAGCAATTTCCCCTTTAATCAGTGTTTTGTCTGCAGCACATACAAACACTTTTTATGCCCTAGTCCAGGTTTCTGTACTCGGAATTTTATTTCATATTTTGATTGTTCAATCCTGTTACAATGCAATATGTAACATCAATATGTTGAGACTATTTACCCATTACAGCTGTCGTCTTTTGAAAAAACACTTTTTGCAAAATCATTTTTAAATAGGGCCTGTATTTTTGAACATGAATATCTTTTTGGCATTTTCCCCCTTTTTCTGAATCCGCAACAACCAAAGTTCTGCATGACATGAAACTCTTTGAACCAATTTGAACATTCCTGTGAAATTCTTTTGAATTTGGTCGATTGGTTTAGGTAGTCAAGTTGTTTGTAAGAAAATGTGAACGGACAGACAACGACTGGTCACAATAGCTTGTCCTGCACCTGGTGCTCAGGTAAGCTAAAAACAGCCGACGAAACATACAAAACTTGGCAGGCGAACAGAAGACATGACAGAGATATGATCCCAAAGTCTCTACATAGCTGACAGGCAGAAAACATTGTGGTAAAATATTATCATTTTTGCTAGTTTCGGTTTTACACGGTCACATTTTCATGAATCATTATGATCAGCTGCTTGCTGAATAGACATGTTACACTCGGTTTGTTTAATGACATGGGTTAATGTGTAGCAAACAAGCAAATTGGATTGAACTCTTTTGTAACACTTTTGTAAAACTTCAATTATCTTCCATAATCTTGCGGAAAAAGAATTTATGTGTCAAACAGATTTGATCACATATCAGGCCCCACATATTATGGGACCTGTTCTGAAACAAAACTGTTTGCATTGGTAATCAATGTTTGGCAAAATTTGCTGCAAGCGCGCAAAGAGTTAATTGTAATAGGATAAAATCTATTTCTAAACTCTATCCATTTGTGTGACAATAAAGGTTTTTTGTATGAAATAATAATATGTTAAACCCTTTCCCACCTGCAGATGCATTTTCAAGCAATAGCAGCAGACGAATTTCGAAAACATTATGGCCAAAGGTGAAATTGCTCATGATGAGCAATATCTCCTTTGGCCACTGTGAACTTTTCAAACTTTATCTAACAATTATGCTATCTTTTATGGACATTTTTCAGGTTTTGTCAATATATCTTCAAACTCGTCTGCTGCAGATATGCTGTATGTGGGAAAGGGTTAACCTTTCCAGCACACTATATCATTTTCTACACTGACATAAAATACATTTTATGTAGAAAGATCAGATTAACCTCATATCTTATTATAGATAATCTTCGATTTGTGCAGAGAATGAATGAATGAATGTATATTGTTTTATGGAGCATCGACAGCTAAGGTCATTTAGCGCGCAATTAAATTTAATTATTCATGATCCCTGGGTAAACAAACCAGTACTAGGCTAGAAAATGTGCCTTGCCCAAGAGCACTCCACCATGACCGTAGTGCCGCGACTGGGGATCGAACCCGGGACACCCGGTTTCGAAATCCCCGACGCTAACCACTCGACCACATCGGATTCCTCGATTTGTGCAGAGAAGTCAAGTCATCCTTAACCATTTCCCACATATAGACAATTTCTGACGCCTCTGCAGCAGATCTTTTTGAAAACATTGTTACAAAAGTAGAAATTGCTTAAAATGAGCAATTTCTCCTTTTGCCAAATTTAAGAGATTTTCTGTGTATTTGTCTAGATGTTTCTAAAGTCGTCTGCTGCAGATTTTGCTGTATGTGGGAAAGGGTGAAACATGATATTATCAACCATTTTCCTCTTGCAAAGGCAATCGACACATCTGCAGTAAACAACTTTCAAGAACATTGTGACAAAATAAAATAAGTATTCATCCTTTTGACACAATGCTTGCAATAATTATAGATTCATTTGAAGAGTTTTTCCATATTTTTTTTTATTTGTCTGCTGCAAATTTCTTGTATGTGGGAAAGGGAGGGTTAACCCTTTCCCTCATATAGACGCTTTCTGACGCCTCTGCAGCAGACGGCAGAAGGTGCAATTTCTCCTTTTGCCACAATGTTTTCCACTTTTTGTCATAGGTTATCCATTCAACTGTGGAGATTTTCTATGTTTTGACTAAATAAGTTCAAAGTCGTCTGCTGCAGAATTGTCGTATGAGGGAAAGGGTTAAAGGTGCATTATTTAGCTTCCTTAAACTGGTAAATGAGATTAATGTCATCTTTACCCGTTTACCTGATATGATGAGTTCATTGCTTTGTAAACATCCATGAAAAAGCATAATTTGACACCGAGTTATAAACAACAGGGGGGAAGGGGGAATTTTTCATTTTTATGGAATTTCTTCTCTCTTTTGTCCATGTTTTTGTTTGAAAAAGTCTACTGCAAAGGATTCTTAACCTTTTTCCTTATACAACAAATTTGCAAATTGTTGACACCATGTTTTCAATTCACATCTGCAGCAGATGTGTCAGAAAGCGTCTGTATATATAGCAAAGGGTTAATCCTATCATACTTGTAGATGCATTTTGATGCATCTGCATCAGACGACTTTTAAAAAGATTGTGAAAAAAGGAAAAATTGCTCATGATGATCAATATTTCCTTTTGCCACACTGTTTACAACTCTAATTAATAATTTAATTTAACTCTCATTTATGAAGATTTTGTAATTTTTGACCAGGATGTTTTCAAAGTCGTCTGCTACAGAATTAGTGTATGTAGCAAAGGGGTTAATAAGTCTTTATCAGCCAACCAGTTAACCCTTTCCAGACACCTTCTGACCCATCTGCAGCAGATGGCTTTTTGAAAACATAGTGACAAAAATAGAAATTGCTGAAAACGAGCAATTTCTCCTTTTGCCACAACATTTTCCACTTTTAGTCATAGGAATCCATTCAATTATAGAGATTTTCTATTTTTTGACAAAATATTTTCAAAGTTGTCTGCTGCAGAATTTTCGCATTAGGGAACGGGTTAACACTTACCCACATTCAACATATCTGCAGCCGACGGCTTTAAAAACATAGGGGCATGTATATGGAAAATCTCCATATGTCAGTATGTAGGAAGGGGTTAACTTTATTTTTCTTCTATAAATAGATTTTAATTGTTATTGATTGATTTCCAAGAAATTTTATTCAGTTTGTCTACATGTGTTTTAAGACAAGAGACCCATGATGGCCCTGGATCGCTCTCCTGATTTTATTTATTTTTTCACTTTAGCCATATAAGCCCCGCCCCCTGGCGGCCATAGAATGCCCAAGGAAAATATCTACAAATCGACTAACTAGTTTCGGAGGAGAAAATATATGAAGCCGTTTTCTTTCCGTTGCCATGGAAACCAGAATTCTGCATGGATACAAAAAAAATATTGGTGAGCGCATTGAGAGGATGCTTGCTGTAAAGTTTCATCCCAATGGACCCACTGGTTATAGAGAAGTAAATGTTGACGCAAAGACTACGGACAATGAACATAGGGCGATCAATATAACTCACCTTGTGCTCAAGTGAGCTTAAAAAAAACAACAGGGCCATGATGGCCCTGGATCGCTCACCTGATTTTATTTTTTTCTCACTTTAGCCATATAAGCCCCGCCCCCTGGCGGCCATAGTTTTCGACCAATCAACATGGCTTGAAGGAATCTGATAGAGGGTCAGGTCACCCTAGGAATATTTCCACAAAATTATTTGAAAATCGGCCAAACACTTTTGGAGGAAAAGATTTTTTAAGTTTTAACTCAAGCCATATAAGCAGGGTTTTCCATGACGCACAAATCCTGCGTCATTGACGCATTTTCAATTCAAATGACCCCTCAAAATAATATCTGTGCGTTCTTATGGACGCAATGTCGGTAAATCGAAGTCCATTCTATAATCTCGGTTTTCCAAAAATCTATATTTAACTTAGTCCTTATAAATCCTTTTAATCCACCTCATAGAGGCCTGACGTTTAATAACTCACAATGTGGTCGATTTGAACCGAGGATAACCGAAATACGGTATTGTGGGTATTGTTGTTAAAGTACACCAAAATGGATATTAAACGGAATAGTTATATATCTTATTCAAACAAGTTTGGGCGATAATTCGTTTATTTATTTTTTACCGATTTCGTCTAATTTATTTAACCGAAAACAAATTTGTTACAGATTTCAAATTTTTCGCCGTTGTGAATTGAATTTGATAGATTAAAGTGGTAAAGAGGTAAGCTGCATACATTTTAGGCTCAAATTAATATAATAACTAGAACTATCACTGAATGTGATTAATACCCCCGAACGCCACCCTGATAGGAAAGGTTGTGAAATATTTAGAAACCCCACCTTAAAAGGACAATGTTATGGATCGGGTTATTCTTGTTTTGTTCATTTTTGGATAACAAAGGGCAATAACTCTGTAATTATATAGATTAGAGTTATGGTTCTTGTACACTGCACTTCCTCTGATTATGCTCTACCGTTGTATGTAGTTTTATTAGATTCCATCTGTCAATTATTAAATAATTCTCCGGACAAGAAAAAGTAACAAAGGGCAATAACTCTGTAATTATGTAAATAAGAGTTATGGTTCTTGTACACTGCACTTCCTCTCATTATGCTCTACCATTGTATGCAGTTTTATTAGATTCCAGTGGTTAGTTATTAATTAATTCTCTGGACAAGAAAAAGTAACAAAGGGCAATAACTCTGTATTTAGGTAAAATAGAGTTATGGTTCCTGTACACCGCACTTCCTCTCAATGTGTTGTATCATCCTATGAAGTTTTAATAAGTTTCAAGAATTTGTTTTAAAGTTATGCTCCGGACAAGACTCTACGAACAAGAAAAAGTAACAAAGGGCAATAACTCTGTAATTATGTAAAGTAGAGTTATGGTTTTTGTACACTGCACTTCCTCTGATTATGCTCTAACATTGTATGTAGTTTTATTAGATTCCATCTGTTAGTTATTAAGTAATTTTCCGGACAAGAAAAAGTAACAAAAGGCAATAACTCTGTATTTAGATAAAATAGAGTTATGGTTCCTGTACACCGCACTTCCTCTCAATGTGTTGTATCATCCTATGAAGTTTTATTAAATTCCAACAATTAGTTTTAAAGTTATGCTCCGGACAAGACTCTACGAACAAGAAAAAGTAACAAAGGGCAATAACTCTGTAATTATGTAAAGTAGAGTTATGGTTCTTGTATACTGCACTTCCTCTGATTATGCTCTACCATTGTATGTAGTTTTATTAGATTCCATCTGTTAGTTATTAAGTAATTTTCCGGACAAGAAAAAGTAACAAAGGGCAATAACTCACTATTTAGGTAAAATAGAGTTATGGTTCCTGTACACCGCACTTCCTCTCAATGTGTTGTATCATCCTATGATGTTTTATTAAATTCCAACAATTAGTTTTAAAGTTATGCTCCGGACAAGACTCTACGAACAAGAAAAAGTAACAAAGGGCAATAACTCTGTAATTATGTATATTAGAGTTATGGTTCTTGTACACTGCACTTCCTCTGATTATGCTCTACCATTGTATGCAGTCTTATTAGATTCCATCTGTTAGTTATTAAGTAATTTTCCGGACAAGAAAAAGTAACAAAGGGCAATAACTCTGTAATTATGTAAATTAGAATTATGGTTCTTGTATACTGCACTTCCTCACATTATGCTCTTCCATTGTATGTAGTTTTATTATATTCCATCTGTTAGTTATTAAGTAATTTTCCGGACAAGAAAAAGTAACAAAGGGCAATAACTCTGTATTTAGGTAAAATAAAGTTATGGTTCCTGTACACCGCATTTTCTCTCAATGTGTTGTATCATCCTATGATGTTTTATTAAATTCCAACAATTAGTTTTAAAGTTATGCTCCGGACAAGACTCTACGAACAAAAAAAAGTAACAAAGGGCAATAACTCTGTAATTATGTAAATTAGAGTTATGGTTCTTGTACACTGCACTTCCTCTGATTATGCTCTACCATTGTATGCAGTCTTATTAGATTCCATCTGTTAGTTATTAAGTAATTCTCCGGACAAGAAAAAGTAACAAAGGGCAATAACTCTGTATTTAGATAAAATAGAGTTATAGTTCCTGTACACCGCACTTCCTCTCAATGTGTTGTATCATCCTATGAAGTTTTAATAAATTCCAACAATTTGTTTTAAAGTTATGCTCCGGACAAGACTACGAATAAGAAAAAGTAACAAAGGGCAATAACTCTGTAATTATGTAAATTAGAGTTATGGTTCTTGTATACTGCACTTCCTCTCATTATGCTCTATCATTGTATGTAGTTTTATTAGATTCCATCTGTTAGTTATTAAGAAATTATCCGGACAAGAAAAAGTAACAAAGGGCAATAACTCTGTGTTTAGGTAAAATAGAGTTATGGTTCCTGTACACTGCACTTCCTCTCAATGTGTTGTATCATCCTATGAAGTTTTATTAAATTCCAACAATTAGTTTTAAAGTTATGCTCCGGACAAGGAAAATCGCAACGGACCAACCGACCGACCGACCGACCAACCGACCGACCGACCGACCGACCGACCGACCGACCAACCACAGGGTGACTCCAATATACCCCCTCTAAACTTCGTTTATCGGGGGTATAATAATTACATATATGGTTTTTTGTATCGTTGCGATAGCTGTCAAGGATATAAACGGCATAATAACGTGAATCGAGTCTTGTCTGAAACATGCAAACATGCCATGGATTTAGACTTCTGTTGACCAGTAAACGAGAAACCGAAAGTCTAAATTATTTGGACTATATTTAACTCTGAATGACTGGTTTACGCTTTATCGATAACATAACCTTTTGTCTGCAGCTAGAGCCTTTAGTGCTCTTAAACTTCGTAACAAGTAACTAAAATTAGACTGCAGTGCATTACATGTATTTACTGTATAATATAAAATAATTTTATTATTTATAGCATAGTTATAATGCTGCAAATTGCATGCATACAAGTGAACAGAAATTAGTGAACTGAATTGAGTTACATCCAAATCATAATCTTAATATGTTTTCATTATTTACTGTATACTATAAAATAATTTTATTATTTATAGCATAGTTATAATGCTGCAATTTGCATGCATACAAGTGAACAGAAATTAGTGAACTGAATTGAGTTACATCCAAATCATAATCTTAATATGTTTTCACAAATTGATATTATTAATATTAAAGGGATAATAAAAACAAAGAACAACACACTTGTTTTTTAATGTTTTTTATATCAATCACTTGATAAATAAGTTTCTAATTTTGACCCCCAACATTTATAAGATGACCCTCAACTTTGATGACAAGGGGGTCACAATGACCCTCAAGTTTAAAAGCTTAGGGAAAACCCTGTATAAGGCAAAATAGCCTTGTCCCCTGGCGGCCATGTTTTTCGACCAGTCAACATGGCTTGAAGGAATCTGATAGTGGGTCAATGAAGGAACATTCTGAATCTTTATCTTGAAAAATACTGAGAGATCGTTGACCTTCTCCAGGAGCGAATGTAAAGGTAGAATTTCTGCATCATCCAACAATGTGTCAATATTGTCAATGTCAAGGACATGTGGATATCTATCTACTGTATAAGTTTGGTAAACATCGGATAATAAATGATTACTTTATCTTGTTCACAAGGTAATTATAGCAATTTTGCCAATTTTAAAGGGCCATAATCCAGTCATGCATGGATGGATCTGGCTGGTTTTCGAAAGGAACCGAGCTCTCATGTATATCTAGCTACTGTATAAGTTTGGTAAACATCGGATAATAAATGAAGACTTTATCATTTTCACAAGAAATTGTTGACAGACGACCACAAAAGCTCACCTTGTCACTACGTGACAGGTGAGCTAAAAAAAACACAATGCAGATGTAGAATTTTTTTTACATTTTTTTCACATTTATACTTTTGTGCTTTCAAAAGAGATCACTTTAAAAATGTTATATATAGAAATAGAATATTGATCTGTTACGAGATATAAACGGTTTCATGTTACTATGCAGGGAGACACATACAGATCACTTCTTCGTCATTTATCTGTCTGTCTTTCACAATTTTTCCTTTTGACACCATGTTTTCATTGAATTATAATTGTGCTTGTAGAAGTTTTCTATAATTTTTCTCAATTGTTTTCAAAGCCATCTGCCTTAATATCTCTGTGTCTCCCTGAGATCGTAGGCTATACCAAAAAACAAGAGGGCCATGATGGCCCTGGAATCGCTCACCTGATTTTATTTTTTTCTCACTTTAGTTATATAAGCCCCGCCCCCTGGCAGCCATAGTTTCCGACCAATCAACTTGGCTTGAAGGAATCTGATAGAGGGCCACCCTAGGAACATTTCTACAATTTTTTTTGAAAATCGGCCAGACACTTTTGGAGGAGAAGATATTTTAAGTTTTCACTATAGCCATATAATGCAAAATAGCCCTGCCCACTGGCGGCCATGTTTTTTGACCAATCAACATGGCTTGAAGGAATCTGAAAGTGGGTCATCCAAAGAACATTTCTACAAAATTATTTGAAAATCGGCCGGACACTTTCGGAGAAGAAGATTTTTTAAGTTTTCACTATAGCCATATAAAGCAAAATAGCCCCGCACCCCCTGGCGGCCATGTTTTTCGACCAATCAACTTGGATTGAAGGAATCTGATAGAGGGTCATCCAAGGAACATTTCTACAAAATTATTTGAAAATCGGTCTGACACTTTCGGAGGAGAAGATTTTTTAAGTTTTCACTATAGCCATATAAGGCAAAATAGCCCCGCCCCCCTGACAGCCATGTTTTTTGACCAATCAACATGGCTTGAAGGAATCTAATAGAGGGTCATCCAAGGAGCATTTCTACAAAATTATTTGAAAATCTGCCAACCAGTTTGGGAGAAGAAGATTTTTTAAGTTTTCACTATAGCCATATAAGGCAAAATAGCCCCGCCCACTGGCGGCCATATTTTTCAACCAATCAACATGGCTTCAAGGAATCTGATAATGGGTCACTTAAGGAACATTTCTACAAAATTATTTGAAAATCGGCCAGACACTTTCGGAGGAGAAGATTTTTTAAGTTTTCACTATAGCCATATAAGGCAAAATAGCCCCGCCCCCCTGGCGGCCATGTTTTTCGACCAATCAACATGGCTTGAAGGAATCTGATAGAGGGTCACCCAAGGAACATTTCCACAAAATTATTTGAAAATAGGCCAGACACTTTTGGAGGAGAAGATTTTTTAAGTTTTCACTATAGCCATATAAGGCAAAATGGCCCCGCCCCCCCCCTGGCGGCCATGTTTTTCGACCAATCAACATGGTTTGAAGGAATCTCATAGAGGGTCATCCAAGGAACATTTCTACAAAATTATTTGAAAATCTGCCAACCAGTTTGGGAGAAGAAGAATTTTGAAGTTTTTTTCATTTCGTTGCCATGGAAACCAGAATTCTGCATGGATCCCAAAAATTTGAAGGAAATCTGGTGAGGTCATTGAGAGGATGCTTTCTGTGAAGTTTCATCCCAATTGACCCACTGGTAACTGAGGAGAAGAAGTTGACGCACGACGCACGACGCACGATGGACGACGGACGCCGGACAAAAGGCGATCACAATAACTCACCTTGAGCAAAGCTCAGGTGAGCTAAAAACAGGGTGAAGAATGAAATCTAAACTCACAATGTTCCAGTCTCATTAAACTCCTCCCGCCGAGGTCCCTTCTTTGGAAGTGGCGTTGATGTTGATGATGTCAATGGTAAACCTGTAACTACTGTTGACAGAGCAGCGCACAGAAGTAAAGATCTTCCAACCGTCATCACTCCGACATCAAGACCTTGTGTAACATCATAAAACATGGCATTGTATTTATCTCTAACAGTATTGGACTATCACCTGTAACAAAATCACAGCATCCTGAGTTCCATGTTTCCAACCCTTCCTCACACAGATCATTAACCCTTTCCCACATACGACAATTCAGCAGCAGACTATGATGTCCATATTTTGTCAACAAATAGAAGATCTCTTGAATGGACAACCTATGACTAAAAGTGGAAAACATTGTGGCAAAAGGAGAAATTGCTCGTTTTGAGCAATTTCTTCTTTTGTCACTATGTTTTCAAAAAGCCGTCTGCTGCAGAGGCGTCAGAAAGTGTTTATATGAGGGAAAGGGTTAAAGAACCAGATTATCTCAATAATCATACTTAGTATATATTTCGATTTCTATTATTATATGATATTATTTTGTTAAATCACTGATTATATTGTTAATGTGTTTGTGTGTATGTATAAATATGTGTTTTGTTCAGAGGGCCCCAAGGAAGATTAGCTAATGTTAATTGGGTCACCCTCTTAAAATAAAGACTTTCATTCATTCATTCATTCATTCATTCATTCATTCATTCATTCATTCATTCATTCATTCAGTACAATTCATGGCATTGTTGGAAGCCGCCAGGAGGCGGCTTCCTGTAGGGATGCTTTTAATTTTCGGTCAAGGAGAATATTTAGACCTGCCAGCGTGACCACATATCTTGATTTCTCTTTGTCCTTTCTAAGTACATTAATTTAAGGTAATGACTTTTAAAACATCCCTTTTACACTCTATATACATGTGTGAGTTTTACAAATTAAAAACAAAAGACAAAGGCCAGTATATTAATTGAATGTATGTACATTTTTATTTAAGCGAAATTCATACTGTATCTTGTCTAAACAGTAAACTGAATTGGTTACCTGCCTCATACGCTTTTTTTAGTTCGATAGTATGTTAAACGGGGAACCACGAACAAAAGAAGGTACGCAGTAAATGTAATCTGTTTCTTGTTGTTGTTGTTTGGCGTTGTTTACCCTCGCGCTCGGCATTAATGCCATTCCGTTCCTTACATGCTATAATATATTACGCAGTAATTCTAGACGAAGAAGTGCATACATGAACAAAATATCTGTTTCACAATAAATGTTGCCGTCTAGTTGAAATGTTAATGTTTTATCAAACTTATTCATACGAATCACAAGAAAAAAATCCTAGTAGTACTTAAAGGGAGGTAATTTGAAGTATATACGCACAATTTAATTAAGTTCCCATTTGGTCTGACACCTTTGTCTAATAAAAAACATGTATGACGATTTAAATAAAACAATTTAAAGATAATACAAATATTTTACACAGTTAAACATTTATTTAAGCGAAATTCATACTGTATCTTGAACAGTGAACAAGAGAAGGCACGCAGTAAATGTAATCTGTTTCTTGTTGTTGTTGTTTGCCATTGTTTACCTTCGCTCTCGGCATTAATGCCATTCCGTTCCTTACATGCTATCATATATTACCCAGTAATTCTAGATGAAGAAGTACAGACATGAACATATATAATCCATAGAAATATCTGTTTCACAATAAATGTTGCCGTCTAGTTGAAATGTAAATGTTTATCAAACTTATTCATACGAATCACAAGAAAAAAAAAATCGTGGTTGTACTTAAAGGGAGGTAATTTCTAGTATATACGCACAATTTAACTAAGTTCCCATTTGGTGTGACACCTTTGTCTACACATGTATGACGATTTAAATAAACAATTTAAAGGGAATACAAATATTTAACACAGCTAAACATTTAAATACACAGCTAACCGTTTCCCACATACAACAACCAATTTGGTAGAGGAAAGTTTATGTCGTGACGGGTTAGCTAGTCGCAATATAAAATCGCAAATATTGGAAATATACTTATACACAATCGGACGTTTCTAGTTTCAGTACATACAATAACGGTTCATTCTTTAATTTACTTTAACATGTTGGTATATTGAAATGGGTGTTTCTGTGAGATTCACAGACTTAGTACGTTGAAATGAAATTTGTTTATAACATTATAAATTTTATATTCATACCTATACATTAGGGTATCTACAAATAATTAAAGAAATGTGTACACATTTATCTTGGCTTAAATTTGATTTTGATGTTGTTACTAATTTAAATAATAGTTTTCATTCATATAATTTCAATGTTTATTAATCTTAATCATACGAATCACAAGGTAAATATCCTTGTATTGCTTAAAGGGAGGTAATTTGAAGTATCAAACAGTCTTCAAAGGGATAAATATGTCAGCATATAACCGTCTAGTTGTTTGTGGATTTAAATGTTCTTTTTTCTTATTTCTACATTTATAATTGGACTATCACATATCACCTGTAACAAAATCAAAGCATCAGGAGTTCCATGTTTACAACCCTTCCTCACACAGATCTTTAACCCTTTCCCTCATACAGATGCTTTCTGACACCTTTTGAAAACATAGTGGCAAAAAGCGAAAAAATTGCTCATTATGAGCAATTTCCCCTTTTTGCCACAATGTTTTCAACTCTATTCTGAAACTTAATTTGTATATATGGAGATTTCAAAAAAAAATTCCAGATGATTTCAAAGTAAGTCGTCTGCTGTAGATTCGTTGTATGTTGGAAAGGGGTGGTTAAAGAACCAGATTACCTCAATAACCATTATTAACCATACATAGTACACTACATTGCATTGTATATATCTCCAACAGATATAATTGGACTATCACCTGTAATAAAATCAAAGCATCCTCATTCCAGAGTTCCATGTTTACAACCCTTCCTAACACAGATCATCAAAGACCCCATCCTCAGTACCCAGGCTATTCATAAAATATATGATACCCTGGGCAAATTTGTCTGTAAAAATCTCGTATTAATGAATAATTTATGAGGTGAAATGCATCCGTTTGATTGGCCGCATGACACAAACCTCATGCGATATGAAAATTACAGTGTAGCTATGGAGGAAATCGTGGTGCATGCTTTACGAAGTTTCGCTAGCCAATTTGCCCAGGGTATCATATATTTGATGAATAGCCTGGGTACCGAGGATGCAAAGACCCAGGTTATCTCAATAACCATACATAGTAAATGATATGTTTTATAATACAGAGGACTAGATAAGGGGGAGTAAACTGGTCATTTCCCAACAATATCGCTTTTATGACTCAACAAAACCCTATGTTGTGGGTACCCAAAAACATAGAGTTTACGGGTCATATAAGGTTTTTGGGATGTGAAATACTCTTCTTATCTAAAGCTCTGTATTAATACTTTCATCTGCTTTGAAAATATCTCAGGAAAATGCAATTTCTAAAAATACAGTCACACTTGTGTTAGCGGTCACCTCTGTTAACCCTTTCTCTCATACAACAATTCTGCAGCAGATGACTTTGAACGTATTTTGTCAAGACAAAGACAAGAAAATCTCCATAATTGAATGGATAACCTATGACAAAAAGTGGAAAGCATTGTGTCAAAAGGAGAAATTGCATGTTTTGTGCAATTTCTTCTTTTGTCACTATGTTTTCAAAACGCCATCTGCTGCACAGGCATCAGAAAGTGTCTATATGAGGGAAAGGGTTAAGCAGCCAACTTGTATTAAGCAGCCACTTTAAGAAACAACGTTCTCTTCTTTATTTGACTTGTGGTAACCCTTTCCCTCATACGACAATTCTGCAGCAGACGACTTTGAACATATTTTGTCAAAACATAGAAAATCTCTATAATTGAATGGATATATATTAAACCTATGGCTACTGCCTGATGTTACGGAAAAATTGTTGTCACTATGTTTATAAAAAGCTGTCTGCTGCAGAGGCGTCAGAAAGCATCTATATGAGGGAAAGGGTCAAGCAGCAACCTGCATTCAGCAGCCACATTTTGACTCTCCCTAGGCTGCCCACCAGAATGAACTAAGTAAAGTTGCAATATTCACTATAAGAATAACAAAAGATTGCGACAGAAACATTTAAAATTTGACCCAGTATTCAACGATCTGTTTTGTAAACCTTCCATGTAATACAATCTTTCAGGATGTGACAGTTTAAATGTTTACGAGGAATAACTGTAATAGACCACTTTAACAGATAAAGGAAACAAAAATCTTCCAATCAGCTTTCAGTTCAGTTTCTACGTATTTAAATCTTATCCAATATCTATATATATATATATACATGTAGGCAATATGTTCATGGAAACATAAATGACGTCATAAAATATTACTAATACATAAACACACAATAACAAATATTGTAAGATTACATAACAATTCTGACAATACTTCAGTTCAGTTTCTACGTATTTCAATCTTATCTTATCCAATAAAGACAGTATATAATATTATGTTCATGGAAATATAAATAAGGACCTTTAATATTACTAATACATATGCATGCACTGTCACACAATAACAAACATTATTAGATAACATAACAATACTGACAATACTTCAGTTGTAACCTAATCTGAACTAGTATTCTGACATAAATTATACTGTTTATACCCTTTCCCACATACAACAAATCTGCTGAAGACGACTTCGAAAACTTGGTAGCAAAAACATGAAATATCTACATAAATGAGAGTTCAATTATTAAATATAAGTGAAAATATTGTGACAAAAGGAAAAATTGATGAGTAATTTCTCCTTTTGACACAATGTTTGTTAAAAATCATCTGCTGCAGGTGTTAGAAACAGTCAGTCTGTATGAGGGAAAGTGTTAAACTACAATATATTACTACCTTGTTACAAAATCGCTCAAAACAAGCAACCTCTTCTTTCCCACAATGTTGCAATTTCAATTATGTATGATATTCAATAAATTATATTTCCACTTTAACAGTCAGTGTTACGACTTTTCCCCACAAGACAGAAGATTTAAAAGAATAAAATACCATGTTTACCCATTGTAATATTTACTCTTTCCCACATACAACAATTCTACAGCGGACTACTTTGAAAACATTTGACAAATATATAAAAATACATGTATGTATAAGTCAATAAGTTAGTTATTATTGAATATAGTCGATAACAATTTGCCCTTCGCCAAATTGTTATTTTTGTTTTGTTTTATTGGGGTTTTGCGCCGTTTTCAACATTATTTCAGTTATATCACAGCGACAGTTCACTTATTCATGATCCCTGGGTAAACAAACCAGTATTAGGCTAGGAAATGTGCCTTGCCCAAGGGCTCTCCATCATGACTGTCGAGCCGCGATTGGGGATCGAACCCGGAACGCCCGGTTTCAAATCCCCGGCGCTAGCTTATTATGAGCAAATTTTCCTTTTGCCAAAAATGCTTTAAAAACATAGTGACATAGCCTACAGCTGTTTCACCGGTATAGAGCAAGGCCAAGCCAGGAATATCGAAATCTCACAAAATGATGATACAATTTCAGGAAAGAGTTAAGAGAACATTGTGGGAAAACTATTTGTTTGTTTGTGTGATCCTTAATGCTGCTTTGAACAACTTTTCAGTAATATCAGGCAGTAGTGGGAAAATGAGAAATTGCACACAAAATAAATGTTTTCAATAACATCAGCTGCAAACGGGCAAGGGGTATGCAACAGCCACAGTTTATCTGGATGTACATAATAGATAGTGTGTAATACTATTAACCCATTCCCATATACATCAAATATATTGCAGATGAATTTGAAAATACTAAGTCAAAAATATGGTAAATCCCTATAAATGAAAGAATAATTATAGAATACTAGCAGAATTTAAAACATAATGACAAATTTAAAGAAGAAATTTCTCATTGCTCATTCTTTTGCCACAATGTTTTCATGTCAGTCATGTCATCTTTTACCAAGAATTCATCTGGGAGAGAATAAATGTATGATGATAAAGTATGTTAACCCTTTCCCCATATGCAACAGATCTGCAACAGACGACTTTGAAAAACATCTACATAAAAATATTGAACAGCTCTTTAAATGAGCTTATAATAATTTTTAATACTGATGAATAAATGTGAAAAATTGCGTCGAAAGGAACAATTGCTCCGAAAATGCAATTTCTCAATTTGCCACAATGTTTTAGCTTTAACTTAATTTTTTTTTACAATAATTGAGAAACAAGCTTTCAGCTTATATAATTCTCGCTCCCAAAGTCAGAACCTGCTCTACCTCTGCTCCACTCACGGTCTTCCACAATGTTTTCAAAGGTTGTCTGCTGCAGAGGCGTGAGAACGGGTCTGTATGTGGGAAAGGTTAACAACATGCTTTGTGTTTCCTTGGCAAATAAATTCCTCATTTTATGTCAAACTTTGCTCCTATGATAATTTCTACAATATGCACTGAATGATATTCATCCGATTCTTTATAACATTAATGTTTACTTGAGTCATAACTCAAGCTTTTTCTTCTATTATATAATCAGGTACAATCATCATATTTCCTGTATAAGATACTAAAGTATGTGGATAGTACTGAGGAACAATAAATATATCTTCATTTTTCTCTTTAGTTAACCCTTTCCCTCATACAACAAATCTGGAGCAGATGATTTTGAATACATCTATGGAAAATCTCTACAAATGAAAGTTATTTATTGATTTGAATTGAATACATAATGGCCCAGAGCTACAGATAACTTTTTGGATCAATTGGGTCGGTACCCAACCATTTTTCAAGAACTGGGTATTTGGGTCTTTAATTGGGTAACACCAATTTTAATACCCAACAATTTTTTAACAATTGGGTATTTTCTGAAAATGATATGTATACATATAAATGACTTAATGAGCCAATACATTACTTAACTTTAGTTCGTCTTTTAATTCTAGGCATGTTTTACAACAAAGTCTTATTTGTTCATCTTCATCTTTAATCATAAGCCAAAGATACTTATCAATCCAATCTCTCAATGTTTTTTTCGAAACGCGACTGCCTGAATGCGCCGTAGGCTTCTGCACACGAGTGAAAACATCGTCTGCAATTTCGTTCACGATTGATCGTGCAATGCCGTTGCTATCACTATCAGCTACGCACAAGGTAATACTGTCATTAATGATTAATGATACTTTGTGCGTATTTTCCGCGTCAGAAGTGGATTTGGGGACCGTAAAATACTTAAATGTATCGTTTTTCTGTGAAAGAATTGTCACATCGAACTTACTAATCACTGGGCGCTTGTTTCCGCAATACAAAACAGTTTGAAATGCGAACCAATCTCTCGACTGATACAGATACCATTATCCCACAATTTGATCAATTAGAGATATCCCCCTCTGGGCGAAATCTATTTTTATCACTGGGCGCTTGTTTCCGCGGTACAAAACAGTTTGAAATGCGAACCAATCTCTCAACTGATACAGATTCCATTATCCCACAATTTTATCAATAAGAGCTATCCCCCTCTGGGCGAAATCTATTTTTAATCATGGAATTTCCAGTTTCTAGTATCATTTCAACCTTTTGTCGCATACGCAGGCCGAAAAAAAAGTTTTGCGTAACTGGATTTTTGTATGCTTTTTTGTACGCGTAAGTTTAATTTTTATTGGGTTTTTGCTATTTTTAATTGGGTAATTACGCAAATACGCTGCTTATCTGTAGCTCTGATGGCCAAAAGAGAAATAGCTCATGGTGACCAATTTCTCTTTTCAACACAAGGCTTTAACCCTTTCCCACATATAGACGCTTTCTGATGCATCGATCTGCTGCAGACAAATTTCGAAAACAATGTGACAAAAAGGGAAATTGGTCAAAATAAGCAATTTTTCCATTTGCTAAAATGTTTTCAACTTTATTCAATTATTGTACCTTCATTTAGAGATTTTACGGGTGTTTGCCAACATACTTTCAAAGTCGTCTGCTGCTGGTTTGTTGTATGTGGGAAATGGATAAGAAGTCATCTGCTGCAGACACGTCATAATGCATTGGCATTTATAGCTAAGTAACTCAGATGCGACATTTAAAGTTGTCTACTTCGATAACATCCCAGAACTAGAATGGAGTGCTCCCCGGAGCACGTGTGTCACCTGCCGGGGCCTTGTCTGAAAAATTTAATTTTTGACAGAAAAGGGGCAATAACTCCGATATAAAAAGATTTGGATTATCCCCCTTTTGAGAACCCATCACAAAGATTGATATAAACATTTGTCAGAAGTTTCAATCCAATCCTTTGAGTAGAAAAAAAGTAATTTGAAAATTTAAATTTTTGACAGAAAAGGGGCAATAACTCGATATAAAAATATTTGGATTATCCCGCCTTTGTGAACCAATAAAACGCATTGATATAAACATTTGTCAGAAGTTTCAATGTAATCCTTTGAGTAGAAAATAAGTTATATGAAAATGTGACGAAAAAGTGTGACGACAGACAGACAGACACACGCCGGACAAAAAAAAAAGTAATCCCTAAGTGCCTACCATGCTACGCAGGTGACACAAAAAGTGGTAAAAACTACAAAATTCGAAGTATATTGTATCAATGCAGAGTTGAGAACATAACCAGGGAAAAGGAGACAATCCTCATAATGAGAATTTTTTTCCTTTTCCCACAATGTTTACAAAAGTCAACCGTTGCATACATAAGGTGTAAAAGTTGCCCAATAGTCTTAATTTTCCAAATTTCAAAGGTATCACTTGGTGTTTTGGATGAGTGGATCTCAAAGCAAAATTAAAATTTCAACGCTGGTGTTGATGACACCCACAAAAATATTATACAAAGCTCTAGATAAGGGGCGTTTTGTATGTTCTAAAATCCTTATTTGATCCTCTACACCTATATTGTGGGTACTCAAAAGAATCGTCTCAAGAGAGACGATTATTTTGAGTACCTACAACAAAGGGTTCACATTAATAATAAGATAGAAATTGTGGGAAAAAGAGCAGAATACCCCTTCTTATCTGGACCTCCGAATATAATTCGAGGGCTTGGCGTGAAACAGTTGTAACTAAAAACCTATTTTGAAAACCCTGGTTTAGGGGCAATTCAATCTGATTAAAATTATCTCCTCAAAAATGCTACGCTATGACATTTCTACATTTATAGAAAGATCGTGTACTTTAGTCAGATTGGGGGCAATTTTGACCCCTTTGTAAACAATGCAAATTTATGTGCCATTGCTCAGAACGAGCAATGGCACCTAAATTTCCATTGTTTACAAAGAAAAATGATTTAACGCTTATAAAGATTTTATGGCGAGGTGATTAACCTTTGTAAAAAAAATACCAATTTTAGTTACAACTGTTTCACGCCAAGCCCTCAATATGAGTTTTATTTTCTTTTTCGACAAATCAGATGGACTATAAAGATGCTTTCATCCTTCACCGAAATATGATTCCATATAATTATCCACAGCTGCAGACTTCTCAAACAATCACTCCTATCTATAAGGGTAAAGGAAATAATTCATACAACAAAATAATTAAAGTCATGATAAGAGGTTTACTAAGTTCTGCAATCTCTTAATTAATACCTTGAAACCCTATGTTGTGGGTACTTACTACTCAAAGCAATCATTTCACTGAAACATTGCCTTTAACCCAAAACTAGAAATATCACTGAAGATGATAAATACCCCCAAAACAGCACCTTGACTCAAAATATGGTTTACGACCGACCAACAAAAGGGCCATAACTCTGTAAACAAGAAAAAGTAACAAAGGGCAATAACTCTGTATTTAGATTAAATAGAGTTATGGTTTCTGTACACTGCACTTTCTCTCAATGTGTTGTATCATCCTATGAAGTTTTATTAAATTCCAACAATTAGTTTTAAAGTTATGCTCCGGACAAGACTCTACGAATATGAAAAAGTAACAAACGGCAATAACTCTGTCATTATGTAAAGTAGAGTTATGTTTCTTGTACACTGCACTTCCTCTGATTATGCTCTACCATTATATGTAGTTTTATTAGATTCCATCTATTAGTTATTAAGTAATTCTACGGACAAGAAAAAGTAACAAAGGGCAATAACTCTGTATTTAGATAAAATAGTTATGGTTCCTGTACACCGCACTTCCTCTCAATGTGTTGTATCATCCTATGAAGTTTAATTAAATTCCAACAATTTGTTTTAAAGTTATGCTCTGGACAAGACTCTACGAATAAGAAAAAGTAACAAAGGGCAATAACTCTGTAATTATGTAAATTAGAGTTATGGTTCTTGTACACTGCACTTCCTCTGATTATGCTCTACCATTGTATGCAGTTTTATTAGATTCCATCTGTTAGTTATTAAGTAATTCTCCGGACAAGAAAAAGTAACAAAGGGCAATAACTCGGTATTTAGATTAAATAGAGTTATGGTTCCTGTACACTGCACTTCCTCTCAATGTGTGGTATCATCCTATGAAGTTTTAATAAATTCCAAGAATCAGTTTTAAAGTTATGCTCTGGACAAGACTCTACGAATAAGAAAAAGTAACAAAGGGCAATAACTCTGTAATTATGTAAATTAGAGTTATGGTTCTTGTACACTGCACTTCCTCTGATTATGCTCTACCATTGTATGCAGTTTTATTAGATTCCATCTGTTAGTTATTAAGTAATTCTCCGGACAAGAAAAAGTAACAAAGGGCAATAACTCTTTATTTAGATTAAATAGAGTTATGGTTCCTATACACTGCACTTCCTCTCAATGTGTTGTATCATCCTATGAAGTTTTATTAAATTCCAACAATTAGTTTTAAAGTTATGCTCCGGACAAGACTCTACGAATAAGAAAAAGTAACAAAGGGCAATAACTTTGTATTTAGATAAAATAGAGTTATGGTTCCTGTACACCGCACTTCCTCTCAATGTGTTGTATCATCCTATGAAGTTTCGTTCAAATCCTATGTTGCATTGTTAAGATATGGTCCGGACAAAATATGGCTTCCGACCGACCGACCGACCGACCGACATACCGACCGACCGACCGACACAGTGACTCCTATATACCCCCCCAAAACTTTGTTTTTTGGGGGTATAATGAGCAATTTCTCCTTTTGCCACAATGTTTTCCACTTTTAGTCATAGGTTATCCATTCAATTATGGAGATTTTATAATTTTTGACAAAAAACTAGAAATACTGTGAGCAAAGCTCACTAAAGAATACCCCCCGCTCCCCTCCCAAAGCATCGGATACATTGGTAAAGTTTCTACTTTGCTTATCTTCCCTTGGAAGAATCTGAGGAGAAAAATCTTCCTTCATGCATATCTACATATAATGTGTAGCCTTCATATACAGTTTGACTCAGTAGTGCTTACAAGAAATGTAGAGGTATGTGCACAGGAGTCCCTCGCAGGCAACCTCTAAGTTGAATTATCTGCCCTTGGAAGAATCCGAGGCGTATGATCTTCCTTCATGCATATCTACATATGATGTGTAACCTTCATGTAAAGTTTGAACCAAATCCATTGAGCCGTTTAGGAGGAGTAGTGCTTACAAGAAATGTGGAGGTATGTGCACAGGAGTCCCTCGCAGGTAACCTCTAAGTTGAATTATCTGCCCTTGGAAGAATCCGATACATATGATCTTCCTTCATGCATATCTACATATGATGTGTAACCTTCATGTAAAGTTTGACCCAAATCCATTGAGCCATTTAGGAGGAGTAGTGCTTACAAGAGATGTGGAGGTATGTGCACAGGAGTCCC
This sequence comes from Serripes groenlandicus, assembly GCA_031761405.1. Lineage (NCBI taxonomy): Eukaryota > Metazoa > Mollusca > Bivalvia > Cardiida > Cardiidae > Serripes > Serripes groenlandicus. Next base: position 48,657,112 of record JASEVX010000006.1, read on the forward strand.
TCGCAGGTAACCTCTAAGTTGAATTATCTGCCCTTGGAAGAATCCGAGGCGTATGATCTTCCTTCATGCATATCTACATATGATGTGTAACCTTCATGTAAAGTTTGAACCAAATCCATTGAGCCGTTTAGGAGGAGTAGTGCTTACAAGAAATGTGGAGGTATGTGCACAGGAGTCCCTCGCAGGTAACCTCTAAGTTAAATTATCTGCCCTTGGAAGAATCCGAGGCGTATGATCTTCCTTCATGCATATCTACATATGATGTGTAACCTTCATGTAAAGTTTGAACCAAATCCATTGAGACGTTTAGGAGGAGTAGTGCTTACAAGAAATGTGGAGGTATGTGCACAGGAGTCCCTCGCAGGTAACCTCTAAGTTGAATTATCTGCCCTTGGAAGAATCCGAGGCATATGATCTTCCTTTATGCATATCTACATATGATGTGTAACCTTCATGTAAAGTTTGACCCAAATCCATTGAGCCGTTTAGGAGGAGTAGTGCTTACAAGAAATGTGGAGGTATGTGCACAGGAGTCCCTCGCAGGTAACCTCTAAGTTGAATTATCTGCCCTTGGAAGAATCTGAGGCATATGATCTTCCTTCATGCATATCTACATATGATGTGTAACCTTCATGTAAAGTTTGAACCAAATCCATTGAGCCGTTTAGGAGGAGTAGTGCTTACAAGAAATGTGGAGGTATGTGCACAGGAGTCCCTCGCAGATAACCTCTAAGTTAAATTATCTCCCCTTGGAAGAGTCCGAGGCGTGTGATCTTCCTTCATGCATATCTACATATGATGTGTAACCTTCATGTAAAGTTTGAACCAAATCCATTGAGCCGTTTAGGAGGAGTAGTGCTTACAAGAAATGTGGACATACGGACAGACAGACAGACGGACAGACGGACAGACGGACAGACGGACGGACAGACAGGGTGATTCCTATATACCCCCCCAAACTTTGTTTGCCGGGGGGTATAACAACATACAACAAATCTGCAGCAGACTTTTAAAAACATCTAGACTACCAGATAGTCAACAAGAGGGCCAAGATGGCCCTAAATTGATCACCTAATTGATAGTAAATTAGTAGCAAATATCTGGAAAATGTTATCAGGGAGTGCAAATGAAACTGAAAGGAGTGGACACTTCTCAAGAAACAGCTTATCAGTAAAGGCCATTTATATCTTGAAATCTAACGAGAACTTTAATAAGAATGGATTTATAAAGTTTTTGTCATTTTGCACCTTTCCTGATACCGCCTTGCTGCCCTGTTTTTCAACGAAATCAATATGGCTTCAACAGTTTATTTAGAGGGTCACTTAAGGAACATTTCTACCAAATTATCTTGCAATCGCACAAGTAGATTATGGAGGAAAAGGATTTTAAAATTTGGGTATTTTCTCACTTTCTGATGCCGCAGCAACCAAAGTTCTCAATGGAATTTAAATCTTTGAACAATTTTGAAACAGGAACATTCTTGTGATGTTTTGTGGAAATTGGTCTATTGGAATGGTAGGAGTTGGTTGTCATTTGTAGCTAAAAGTTCAATTTACCCTTTTTGTGATGACGCCTGGTTGATATGATTGTGTATTAAACCAATCAAAACGGCTTAAACAAATTAAATAGAGGATCATTACAGTAAGATTCGTATCATATTTTCTTAAAATCAGACACTCTCTCATAAAAATGGAATTTTTAAATTTTGTCATTTTGCCCCTTTTCTGATGCCGCCTGACTGCCATGTTTTTCGACCAATCAGTATGGCTTGAACAATTTTTATAGAGGGTCACCCAAGGAACATTTCTACCAAGTTATATTTAAATCTGACAGGCAGATTCGGAGGAGAAGATTTTTAAAGTTTGGACATTTTGTCCCCTTTCTGATGCCGCAGCAACCAAAGTTCTCATTGGAATTTTAATCTTTAAACAATTTTGAAAGAGGACCACTAAAGGAACATTCCTGTGATGTTTTGTGGTAATTGGTCTATTGGAATGGTAGGAGATGGTTGTCATTTGTAGCTAAAAGTTCAATTTACCCCTTTTGTGATGACGCCTGGTTGCTATGATTGTGTAACCAGACAAAACGGCTTAAACAAATTAAATAGAGGATCATTACAGTAAGATTCGTATTATATTTTCTTAAAATCAGACAAGCATTTGCATAAAAGTAGAATTTTCAAATTTTGTCATTTTGCCCCTTTTTTGATGCCGCCTGACTGCCATGTTTTTCGACCAATCAGTATGGCTTGAACAATTTTTATAGAGGGTCACCCAATGAACATTTCTATCAAATTATATTTGAATCTGACAGGCAGAATGAGATTCGGAGGAGAAGATTTTTAAAGTTTGGACCTTTTGCCCCCTTTCTGATGCCGCAGCAACCAAAGTTCTTATTGGAATTTAAATCTTTGAACAACTTAGGAAGAGGCCAACCAGAGGAACAGTCCTGTGATGTTTCACGTAAATTGTCCTTGGAGTTTGGGAGAAGATGATGTTTAAAGCTAAAAGTTAACGCCGGACGGACGACGGACAAAAAGTGATCAGAATAGCTCACCTTGAGCCTTCAGCTCAGGTGATCTAAAAATACAGAAGCTCTCCACACATTTTGTATATGAATGTTTAACCCTTTCCCTCATATGACAATTCTGCAGCAGACGACTTTGAACATATTTTGTCAAGAAATAGAAAATCTCTATAATTGAACGGATAACCTATGACTAAAAGTGGAAAACATTAAATTAAATGTGGCAAAAGGAGAAATTGCTAGTTTTTAGCAATTTCTTCTCTTTGTCAATATGTTTTCAAAAAACTGTCTGCTGCAGAGACGTCAGACAGCTTCTATATGAGGGAAAGGGTTAAGTTGTCTATATGAGGACAAATGTAAATTGTAATGATGATAAGATTGCTTATTTTGATGAAAATAGTTGTTGATTTAGCAGAGTGTATTTACGCAGACTCAACCACAAAGTTATAAATTGTTTCCTGTTGTTGTGATCGTTTATTCATTCTTTTGTTTATTCATTCTTTTCAAATTAAATTGGTCTTCCAGGTAAATCTAGAAATAGACAAGATTTGTTTGTTTGTTTGGAGTTTAACGCCGCTTTCAACAGCTTTGGTCATATCACGGCGGTCAGTGCACCTACCCATGTTTTCCTGGCTTTCCCACACCAGTACTTACACAACATTCTTTCGAAGCCACTGACTACTTTCTCACATAGATCAGAGGTGAGAGGCAATGGAAAACATCGCCCGAAAGAATGTCGCCACAACCGGGTATCGAACCCGTGACCTAAATAGACAAGACTGTAATCTATTAAATGTTGTAATTGTCATGTCACATGTAAGCTTGCACGATTGGACAATAGAGAAGAGAAACATTTAAGTCATGATTCCAAGTTGTACACATATTGAGAGATTAACCCTTTCCCAATTGTAGGCACAATTTGACACATCTGAAGCAGATGACTTTTGAGCGCCTTGTGACAAAAGGAGAAATTATTCTTTCATTAATAGACAGTTTAAACTAGAAATACTGTGAGCAAAGCTCACTAAAGAATACCCCCCGCTCCCCTCCCAAAGCATCAGATACAATGGTAAAGTTTCTACTTTGCTTATCTTCCCTTGGAAGAATCTGAGGAGAAAAATCTTCCTTCATGCATATGTACATATAATGTGTAGCCTTCATATACAGTTTGAATCAAATCCATTGAGCCGTTTAGGAGGAGTAGTGCTTACAAGAAATGTGAATGGTATGTGCACAGGAGTCCCTCGCAGGTAACCTCTAAGTTGAATTATCTGCCCTTGGAAAAATCCGAGGCGTATGATCTTCCTTCATGCATATCTACATATGATGTGTAACCTTCATGTAAAGTTTGAACCAAATCCATGGAGCCGTTTAGGAGGAGTAGTGCTTACAAGAAATGTGGAGGTATGTGCACAAGAGTCCCTCGCAGGTAACCTCTAAGTTGAATTATCTGCCCTTGGAAGAATCCGAGGCGTATGATCTTCCTTCATGCATATCTACATATGATGTGTAACCTTCATGTAAAGTTTGAACCAAATCCATTGAGCCGTTTAGGAGGAGTAGTGCTTACAAGAAATGTGGAGGTATGTGCACAGGAGTCCCTCGCAGGTTACCTCTAAGTTGAATTATCTGCCCTTGGAAGAATCCGAGGCGTATGATCTTCCTTCATGCATATCTACATATGATGTGTAACCTTCATGTAAAGTTTGAACCAAATCCATTGAGCCGTTTAGGAGGAGTAGTGCTTACAAGAAATGTGGAGGTATGTGCACAGGAGTCCCTCGCAGGTTACCTCTAAGTTGAATTATCTGCCCTTGGAAGAATCTGAGGTGTATGATCTTCCGTCATGCATATCTACATATGATGTGTAACCTTCATGTAAAATTTGAACCAAATCCATTGAGCCGTTTAGGAGGAGTAGACTGCTTACAAGAAATGTGGAGGTATGTGCACAGGAGTCCCTCGCAGATAACCTCTAAGTTAAATTATCTCCCCTTGGAAGAGTCCGAGGCGTGTGATCTTCCTTCATGCATATCTACATATGATGTGTAACCTTCATGTAAAGTTTGAACCAAATCCATTGAGCCGTTTAGGAGGAGTAGTGCTTACAAGAAATGTGGAGGTATGTGCACAGGAGTCCCTCGCAGATAACCTCTAAGTTAAATTATCTCCCCTTGGAAGAGTCCGAGGCGTGTGATCTTCCTTCATGCATATCTACATATGATGTGTAACCTTCATGTAAAGTTTGAACCAAATCCATTGAGCCGTTTAGGAGGAGTAGTGCTTACAAGAAATGTGGACATACGGACAGACAGACAGACAGACAGACAGACAGACAGACAGACGGACAGACGGACAGACAGGGTGATTCCTATATACCCCCCCAAACTTTGTTTGCCGGGGGGTATAATAAAAAAAAATTACCTGATAGGGGTCAACACTTAAGGCAGCCAGAAAATCTGACTTGAGCCAATTTCCTTTTCTTTTTAGCTTAAATAATTTTGTTTAAATGATTTTGAAGTCTTCTGCTTTAGATTTGTTGTATGTGGGAAAGGGTTTTTAAGTATAAATGGACGGGTTTAAACTGAGTCTGTAGAGAAATTCCATTGAAAGTAATAGGTACCGAGTTTGAGCTCCAGACTTGCATTTTATTCTCATAATGTGATATTTATCAGATGGAGTTAATCACTTTTCATTAAAAACAAGATCAATTATATAAGCCATTTTGTTGATTCAAGTCTTAGATTGTCTAAACAGAAAAGCTAGATGGAATGGAAGTACTACATGAAATAATTATGTTATTCAAATAAATTTTGGAAAAAAAAGAAATTGCAGCAATTTGCTCAGATTTATCACTTCCTTTAATATTGACCCAAAATATTTTCAAACCCATTATCAGCTGATATATCAAACTGTATCTTTTAAGTTAAATAAGTGAAAAAGGATTAATAAGGGACTAAGGGTTCACAACCAAAATATAGAAAATTTGTATAAATGATAGTAAGATTATTGAATACAGTTGAAAACATTGTGGCAAAAGAAGAATTTGCTCGTTCTGAGCAATTTCTTCTTATGTCACAAAGTTTTCAAAAAGACGTCTGCTTCAGAGGCGTCAGAAAGGGTCTATATGAGGCAAAGGGTTAAAAGTCTTTGCAGCAGATGACTTTTGGATAACATTTCAGAAGAATTGAGAGAAATTGCTTAGAACAAGTATGTTTTTCCTTTTAAATTGGACATCTTTTAGAAATGTCGTTTAAAATCAAACTTCATAATAATCAGATGTTACACATCTAACCACATGTTTTCAAAGCAGACGACTCTTAAACCCTTTCCCTCATATAGATACTTTCTGACGCCTCTGCAGCAGACGGCTTTTTGAAAACATAGTGACAAAAGAAGAAATTGCACAAAACGTGCAATTTCTCCTTTTGCCACAATGTTTTCCACTTTTTGTCATAGGTTATCCATTCAATTATGGAGATTTTCTATGTTTTGACAAAATACGTTCAAAGTCGTCTGCTGCAGAATTGTCGTATGAGGAAAAGGGTTAAACCCTTTCCACATACTACAAATCGGCAGCAGACGACTTTAAAAACATCTTGGCAACAGTATGAAAATCTCTTTCCCAATTGTAGACGCTTTCTGACGCTTATGCAGCACACGACTTTAAAAACATCTTGGCAACAGTATGAAAATCTCTTTCCCAATTGTAGACGCTTTCTGACGCTTATGCAGCACACGACTTTAAAAACAATCTGACAAAAGAAGAAATCGCTCTTAATGAGCAATTTTTCCTTTTGCCAGTGTGTTTTAAACTCTTTTCAGTATTAATGCTTTCTTTCTTTAGACATTTTCCAGTGTTGCCCATATGTTTTCAAAGTTCAAATTTGTTTAATGTTGGAAAGAGTTAAGGGAATACTAAATTATTGTTAAGAATTGAAAACATTGTGGCAAAATGTTTTCAAAAGTCGTCTGCTGCAGAGGCATCGGATTCAGAATGGGTCTCTGTATGTGTGAAATAGTTAATAACATCATATCAAGTATATAACACCATATCTTGGCAAATCTATTGATGATAAACAAATTACTTGTTTTGTCACCAACTTGTTGTGTAAATGCCACTCCCTCTATCTTTTCGGTGACTGAGTAAGGTTATATGCTTGCACTGCATTTTTTAAAAACAATATTTAGGACAATTGTTTATATTAACAACAGTATTTACATCCACCAATAGTCTGTGTAGGGATTATAGATTGTTCATCTAACATGAGGAGGTCAAGTATATATCTTAGAACAAGGAATTTATACCAGTCTTCACTTCCTCTCGCTTAACTTTAACCCTTGCATTGAACCAGATGAGATTTGATGCATTGTAGCAGACGACTTCGGACAGCTTTGTAAGACAAGAGGGCCACGATGGCCCTATATCGCTCACCTGATTTTTATTTTTTTTCACTTACCGTAAGCCATAAAAGAAGTTTTTATCGTGTTCACAAAGTCAATGGTTTTCGAAAGGAACCGAGTTCTGATGTATATCTAGCAACTGTATAAGTTTGGTAAACATCGGATAATAAATGATGACTTTAACTTGTTCACAAGGTCAATTATAGCAATTTTGCCAATTTTAAAGGGCCATAATCCCGTCATGCATGGATGTATCTGGCTGGTTTTCGAAAGGAACCAAGCTCTCATGTATATCTAGCTACTGAATAATCGGATAATAAATGAAGACAAGAAAGTGTGGACCGACGACGAACCACGGACAAAGGGCGATCACAAAAGCTCACCTTGTCACTATGTGACAGGTGAGCTAAAAAAACTTTCTAACTTAGCAATTTCCCCTTTTCTCACAATAATTTCATTTTTTTTATTCAAATTATGTCTTAAAATAAATGAAAAAGTCTAAGCAAACAATCTGTCTTATAACTGAAAAACATTAACAAGAGCTGTCGGAGGACAGCATGCTCGACTATTCCACCGCTTATTTGATTACTGAGATAATGGACTCTAATGTAGTTGCATGCTAAACATTAACCACAATGTCTTAAAGGGTGATAATTTGCATTATATGCAGGATAGAGTTATTTAACTTGATTATTTTCATAGGTGTGATGGTTGGGAAGGGTTGTATAACGTTGATTATTTTCATAGGTGTGATGGTTGGGAAGGGTTGTATAACGTTTCAATGGAATGCATCAAGTAGTTACTAAGATATGGACTCTTAATGTAGTTGAACGCAAACCTTTAACCATAGGGCAACAATTTGCACCATATGCAACTAGTTCAAAGTTATTGCAAAAAATAAAGTTTTTTCGTTAAAGGTCAAAGTGACCTTGACCTTTGACCTTATGATCCCATGACCTGTTTGAGTCAAGTGCGGATCATGACCATTACCCAAACTAAGTTTCAGGGTCATAGGCCTAAGCAATCAGTAGTTTTAAAGCAAGGAATGTTTCTGTATTGAAGGTCACAGTGAACTTGACCTTTGGTATCACCAACTTGCTATGATGTATGTCCATACCAAGTTTGAAGATCATAGGCCTAGGCATATGCAAGTTATAAGGGTAAATGCTAGCTTTCACAAAAACTTTAACCATTAACTGTTTCTTTACAGAAAGGTCACAGTGACCGTGACGATTGACCTAGTAACTCCAAACTCTCAAGGCAAAAGCAACTTGAAGATCACAGGCCTAAGTGTATGTTAGTTATAAGGGTAAATGCTAGCTTGCACTAAAACTTTAACCATGAACTGTTTCCATATAAAAGGTCACAGTGACCTTGACCTTTGACCTACTGACTCCAAAGTTTGTAGGCATCACCGACTTGCTATGAAGAATGTCCATACAAAGTGTACAGACCATAGGCCTAGGCGTATGTTAGTTATAAGGGTAAATGCTAGCTTGCACAAATACTTTAACTATGAACTGTTTCTATATAGAAAGTTACAGTGACCTTGACCTTTGACCTACTGACTCCAAACTGTGTAGGCATCACCAACTTGCTATGAAGTATGTCTATACCAAGTTTGAAGATCATTGGCCTAGGCGTATGTAAGTTATAAGGGTAAATGCTAGCTTGCACAAAAACTTTAACCAACGGCGACGCCGGGGTGACTACAATAGCTCCCCTTATTCTTCGAACAGTCCAGCTAAAAAACGCCTAAACCTCTTCACACATACAGACGCATTTTGACATTGTGACATCTACAGCAATTGACTATTAATGAAAACATTGAGGCAAAAGGAGAACTTGGTCATAATAATTAATGTATCTTATTGCCACAAATTAAATTGAGCTTTTCCATATTTCTGCTGCAGAGTTGTTGTATATTGGAAAGGGTTAAACAAGAGCTCCATATAAGGGACGTTTTGCATGTTCTACAACAACATTATTTGAAAATTGGCCAAACACTTTCGTAGGAGAAGATTTTTCAAGTTTTCACTATAGCCATATAATGCAAAATAGCCCCGCCACCTGGCGGTCATGTTTTTCGACTAATCAACTTGGCTTGAAGGAATCTGATAGAGGGACACCCAAGGAACATTTCTACAAAATTATTTGAAAATCGGCCTGACACTTTCGGAAGAGAAGATGTTTTAAGTTTTCACTTAAGCTATATAAGGCAAAATAGCCCTGCCCTCTGGCGGCCATGTTTTTTTACCAATCAACATGGCTTGAAGGAATCTGATAGAGGGTCTTCCAAGGAACATTTCTACAACAAAAATTGAAAATTGGCCAAACACTTTCGGAGGAGAAGATTTTTCAAGTTTTCACTCATAATAGCCATATACGGCAAAATAGCCCCGTCCCCTGGCAGTCATGTTTTTCGACCAATCAACTTGGCTTGAAGGAATCTGAGGGTCACCCAAGGAACATTTCTACAAAATTATTTGAAAATCGGCCTGACACTTTTTTGGGAGAAGATTTTTTGAGATTACAATATTTCTTTCTTTCGGTTGCCATGGAAACCAGAATTTTGCATGGATCCAAAAAACTTGAAGGAATTTAGGAGAGGACATTGAGAGGATGCTTCCTATGAAGTTTCATCCAAATTGGCCAAGTGGTTAGGGAGGAGAAGTCGTTTGAAGCATAAAGTTAACGGACACACAACAGACAATTCGCCATGAAAGGAGCTAAAAAACCTTTTAAGTTATAGTGAAGCATTTCCTGGGTTAGTTACCAATACAACTGATCCATGTATCCTGACACCCGCAAGTTAGTCGTATTGCCAATCTCAAAATCTTGACTGCCACCGATGGAAAGTCATTGCTACCATTAGTTTGCTAATCAGTAGACAAAACTACAGGTATTTGCTGCATTGTACAAAATATTGACTCTTTTCATGAGACCAATTTAAATAAATATTAATTTTGTTCTTAAAACAGCATGTTCAACTTTTCAAAACAATTCAATGTAGTGGCTACTCTAATCAACATGTCTAACAATCATTATCTAAGTAAAATAAAGTTCTCGTTTAAAGACAGTTAAAAGAAAATCGGAAACAAATATCTCAAAAATAAACACTTAGTTCTGACTAAATCAACAGTAAATATTACTTTCAATTGAACTTAAATGGAAAAAAAATATTGTAATATAAACTTTAAAATAAACTTACATAAACAAGTTTATTAATCCATGTTTTATTTCCACATAAGCGACAGGTAAACTGACCTAATTTGGTATCTGATGTACTGTACTGATCACAACATTTGACTGGTTAAACAACCTGAAAATATTTACACCTTGTTTGTTAACAGGTAAATAATTTTTCAATGAAGTTTTTTTTTTCAATATAAAGTCTTGTGTAGTTAAATCTTTCCCAAATATATAGAAGCTTTCCGACGCCTCATTTACAAGTACTTTCTCCTTTTGCCACAATGTTTTCCACACTATTCAATAATTACATTTATAAAGATATACCATATTCTTGTCCAGCTGGTTTTAATGTCTGCAATGTTGTATGTGGGAAAGATTTTTATAGATTTTGGTTAAATGATTGAAGTGTGAGAACATCAACTCCAAATTTAGGAAAACCTCTGTAAATTGCAATACATGACTGTATGATTATCTAAGTGTTAAAACATTGTGGTAAAAGTATAAAGTGCACATAAACAAGAGGGCCATGATGGCCCTAGATCACTAACCTGAATTAAGCAATGTGATTTTTAATACCAAATGCATCAAGACAATTATTCTGACAAAGATTCAAAATGCAACCTCCAAAATTGTCCTTCATTTGGCCTAGTTACCTGGTTTTTAACACAATATGACCCATATTTAAACTTGGCCTATATATCATTAAGACCATTCTGAAGATGCGGCTGTTACAGTGTTAACAAGATTTTCCTTTAATTTGGTCTAGTGACCTAGTTTTTGAACAGATATGACCAATATTCAAACTTGGCCTACTTAGTTAATATCATCAAGACAAACATTCTGATAAAGTTTCAACATGCTCTAGTTGTAAATGCAGCATCCAGAGTGTTAACAATATTTCCTTTCAATTTGGCCTAATGACCCAGTTTCTGACCCAATATGACCCATATCCAAACTTGACCTAGATCTCATTCAGACAAACATTCTGACAAAATTTAAAGGTGCTGAAGAAAAATATGCAGCCTTCATAGTGTTAATAAGATATTCCTTCAATTTGGCTTAGTGACCTTGTTTTTGACCCGGCATGACCCACATTCAAACTTGGCCTAGAAATCATTAAAATTAACTTTTTGACCAAATTTTAAGCTGCTGAAGCAAAAAAAAGCAGCTTCTACAGTGTTAACAAGATTTCCCTTCAATTCAGCCTAGTGACCTAGTTTCTGCCCCAATATTACCCATATTCAAACTTGACCTAGATATCATTAAGACAAACATTCTGACAACATTTCAAACTGCCGACATAAAAAATTTGCGGCCTATACAGTGTTAACGAGATTTTCCTCCAATTTTACCTAGTGACCTAATTGTTTACCCGACATTACCCATATTCGAATTTGACCTACATATTATCAAGACAAACATTCTGATAAAGTTTCAACATGCTCAAGTTAAAAATGTGGCCTTCAGAGTGATAACAAGGTTTTCCTTCACTTTGACATAGTGACCTAGTTTTAGTTTTTGACCTCATATGGCCCAGTTTGTCAAAAATTTGATGGAGATGAATGTTCTGATAAACTTTTATGAAGATAGGATGCAAAATGTAGCCTGTAGAGTGTTAACAAGGCAATTGTTGATGATGGACCACAGACACAATGTGATCACAATAGCTCACCTTGAGCACTTTGTGCACAGGTGAGCTAAAAAACATAGGCTTTTGGCTATTCTTTTTTAAAATGTTGTCTGCTGCAGATGCATCAAATTGCATTTTCGTCTTGGAAGTATTATCCTAGCTCAATATTCAAAGTCGATTTATGAGTAATGCCCTTTTTTGCCACAATGTTTCAAAAGTCGCCTGCTGCAGAGGTGTCTGTATGTGGGAAAGGGTTAATCCATAAGATACTAGTATTAATCATGCAAGTAAAACATCCTTTACAATGTTTACACTTTCTGTGGTATTTATCTGTCAAAATATAAAGTCCTGTTCCCAAATAGTTATCTCTATAGGCTACAGTTAACCCTTTCCCTCATACGACAATTCTGCAGCAGACGACGATGTCCATATTTTGTCAAAACATAGAAAATCTCCATAATTGAATGGATAACCTATGACGAAAAGTGGAAAACATTGTGGCAAAAGGAGAAATTGCACGTTTTGTGCAATTTCTTCTTTTGTCACTATGTTTTCAAAAATCCGTCTGCTGCAGAGGCGTCAGAAAGCGTTTATATGTGGGAAAGGGTTAATATATTACCTTGGTGACATTAGTATATTCGTGTATTTTTAACTTGCAAAATACATAAATATCAAAAAGAAAATGACACTTCACTTATAAACAGATCTAAACAAACCACAAAAATAAGCTACTGATGACAATTTACAGTGTGTTATGTATGTCACTGTTTAAAATCATTGAACTAATGAGAAACCCATTCTCTGTAAAAAAGGAGGCAGTTAGAAGGAGACTCCACCCCTTCCTGTCACACAGTCAAGTCCATTCACAAATCAACTTTTTCCCCCTTTCCCACATACAACAAATCTGCAGCAGACAACTTTCAAAACATCATGGTAAAATTATGGAAACGCTTTATAAATGAAAGTTAAATTATTTAATAGAGTTGGAAACATTGTGGCAAAAGAAGAAATTGCTGATCACCAATGTTTTCAAAAATCGTCAGCTGCAGAGGTATCAGACAGTGTCTATATGTGGGGAAGGGTTAAAGTGTTTCAAAACTGAATATCAGATAAACTGAGACAGAGTAGTTCCACCCCTTTCCCCTTTTCTAAGACCTGAGACTTCTATACATTTGGCCAGTTAGTGTCTGTAATTGATTTATGTATATTATATACATTGTACAAGATACAAGATATTTATTGCATAATGAGAAAAGATCTTGCAGAAACATACACAAAATACTTATCCATCCAAAAATCCATATTTATAAAGTATTCATTAAAGGGAAGTGGGAAGCCATTTCTCCCACTTGAGGATTTGGGAATATCATTGGTTAAATGTAAGATATGCATGTACTTTGTACACTCTCATATGTCAAACAACGAACCAATAATTGTAGTATTATTGTGTCAGTCTTTGCAGTACCTCTATTAACCCTTTTCCGCTTATAGACGTGCAATTTCTCCTATTGCCTCAATAATCCCATGCTAAAACTTTCATTTACATATATTTGTTCATATTTTTGCCTAGACATTTTTACAGTCGTCTGCTGCAGTCTTGTTGTAGGTGGGAAAGGGCTAACACATGAAAGAAATCTATAGCAGATGAATTTGAAAACAACTAAGTAAAAATATGAAATATTACTATAAATCAATGGTCAATTACTAAAGAAAGATGAAAACATTGTGGCAAAATAAGAAATAGATAAGTTTGAGCAATTCTCCTTTTGCCTGAATGTTTTCAAAAGTCGTCTGCTGCAGAGGTGACAGAAAACATCAACAAGTGGGAAAGGGTTGAAGAGTCATCTGCTTTTAAACTATCAAAGGAAAAGGTCGTAAAAACTTGAAAACAAGCATAAGGCAAAAGATTTGTCAATAAAGGCATATAATACAAAACAGCCAACTCATGCTTACCAACCTTTTCTCATTCTCAAGGGTGAGTTTCATGATCTCAAAGTGGGAGATTGGGGTTTGAAGGGGGAGATTTTCAGTGAGATGAATTTAACAGTAGAAATTTTCACGATATAACAGAATTTAGATATTGATAACTATGCAGGAGACAATACTTTCAATATTTATAGGAAAATAATAAAATAGACTAATTTTGAGAATGTTTTCTATTTAACAGAATATTTTCAACTGTATGTTAGCATTTAAATATTATTTTGGCATGTTTTCAAATTCATGCATTAATATAAAAAAAACCTTTTAATTGTGGTTATCTAGAAAATCAAGCAAGCAAGTTGTCTGTTGTGTCAATGACTTTTCATATTGCATCCAAGAAAGAAAAATCTTAACCACATTTAAATTAGATCTACGTTTGAATGAAATACTGAGTACCAATGGATTATTATCTCTGTTTGTCTAATGACACAGGGAGAAATCATTTAGTTGACAGACACACTGCCACATTGTTTTGAACTTGCTGTTTAGAAGTGGATGTTACAAAATGGTTATAGTAATTTTCAGTACATTCATATATTCATGATTTAAAAAAAAAAAAAAAATCAAAAATTGTGAGTTTTTACCTCATAATCGTGGCGGTGGGGTCACCCTATTCAAATTGTGAAACTCACAATTGAATCTGGAGGGTTGGTAAGCATGCCAACTGTGAATGTTTTTTCGACCAATCAACATGGCTTGAAGGAATCTGAAAGAGGGTCACCCAAGGAATATTTCTACAAAATAATTTGGAAATCGGCCAGATGCTTTTTGAGAAGATTTTTAAAGTTTTCACTTAAGCCATATAAGGCAAAAGAACCTCACTACCTGGTGGCCATTTATTTCAACCAATCAAGTTCAACATCTGATAGTGCAGGGTCACCAAAGTAAAATTTCAACAAAATTATTTGGACACTTTTGGAGAAGAAGATTTTTAAAGTTTTCACTAAAGCCATATTACGAAAACAGCCCTCTTGTGGTCATGATTCTCAACCAATCAACATGGCTTGAAGGAATCTGATAGAGGGTCACCCAAGTAACATTTCTACAGAATTATTTGAAATCAGCCAACCGGTTTAGGAGGATACAATTATTTAAATTTTATTCTTTCGGTTGCCATAGAAAACAGAATTCTGCATCAATCAAAATGTTTAAGGAATTTAGGAGAGGACATTGAGAGGATGCTACCTGTGAAGTTTCATGCTTATTCGCCCAGCGATTTCAGAGGAGAAGTTGCTTGAAGCAAAAAGTTGATGCCCCCACAATGTACAATGCAGCATGTTGATGTAAGCTCGAAAGCCAGTCAAGCTAAAAATTGCTCATTATGAGCAATTTCTGCTTTGCAACAATGTTGTCAAAAGTTGTCTGCAGCAGATTCGTCAAAAGGCATCTTCAAGCAGGAAAAGTTTGTATAAGAAGTATGACTCAATACTACCTATCAAAAAGATTAACCAACTTTCTTATTCTAGCACGAAAAAAATAATATTTTGATGTCTATAATAAATGACACTATCCCAAATTAGCATCAATTTTAACATTATCAGTGTCTCACTTGTCATCCCTTAAAACATTCCCACATGCAGACACTTTCTGAGGTCTCTGAATCAGACATAGCAAATTGTAGCAAAAAGGGAAATTGTTTATAATGAGCAATTTTTGCATTTATCAATCATTTGTAGAGACTTTCTAAATGTTTGCCTCATGCCATCAAAGTTGTCTACTGCAGATTTCCATTTTGTGGTTTAAAAATACATGTCTATAAACATCGACTACAGTTGAAAAATTTGTGGCAAACAATTTTTCCTTTTGTGACAATGTTTTTCAAAAGTTGTCTGCTTCAAATGTGTCAAAAACCATCTGAATGTTGGACAGAGTTCTGAATAAATACATCTGTGTTAATACATCTGTGTAAGCATTTCCGTTATCTGGAAAGTTTTAAATAACTTCTCGGAATAGAGCTGAAAACATTGTGGGAAAAGAGAAATCGCTTGCACAGAGCAGTTTCTTCTTTTCCCCCAATTTGTTTGCTTTAATTCTTCTTAAAAAGAAGCATCAAAAGTTAACTATATCATGGAAAGGATTAATATGCAGGAATGCGCCTTAAAAAGGTAATCAATTGCACAAATTCAGCAGCATTTATAGGGGTAATTCTTAACCCATTCCTTTTCATACAACAAATCTGCAGCACACGACTAAAAAAAATATATTGACAAAAACATGAAAAATCTTCATAAATAAGGGTTTTATTATTAAAAAGAGTTGAAAATATTGTGGCCAATGGAGAAATTGCTCGTTTTGAGCAATTCCTCCTTTTGCACAGTGTTTTCAAAAGTCGCCTGAAGCAGAGGCGTCAAAAAGCATCTGTATGTGGGAAAGTGTTAACCACCAGTATAACAAGGAATTTAAACCCTATTGGATCATTTAACCCCAATCAGGTCCTTCTATTCATATCTTCTGAAAATTAAACTTCCTACACACAAAATATAATGTAACCCAAATTAACATTTGACCTGATACAGACAACTTTGGGCTACTCTGCAGCCGACAACTTTTGAAATGAGCATTGAAAACAAGCAATTTCTCCTATTCCATCAAAGCTAAAATTACTTTTCCAGAAAGTACAGTAACCTTCTTTAACCCTTTCCCCAATACAACAAATCTGCAGCAGACTACTTTGAACATATTTTGTCAAAAAATAGAATTGAATGGATAACCAATGACTAAAAGGGGAAAACGTTGTGGCAAAAGGAGAAATTGCTCATCATGAGCAATTTCTTCTTTTCCCACAATGTTTTCAAAATTCGTCAGAAAGTGTATGTATGAGAGAAGGGTTAATTAAAAGCAGAAGAAACTTAAACTATCACTATACAATGTTATTATCAGGTAAATAGTATTTCAGAACCATATGAGTCAAAAACAGCCCCATGTGACCCCCTGAATACCACATTTTCCCAACCAATCAACACAACTTGAAAGAATCAGGTTACCAAAAGAATATTTCTACAAAATTATTTGGAAATAGGCCAAATTCTTTTGGAGAAGAATTTTTCCTTATATCCAAATAAGGCAAAACAGGGCTTCATTTTTTGACCAATCAACATGGCTTGAAGGAATCTGATAGAGGGTCACCCAAGGAACATTTCTACAACAAAAAATGGAAATCAGACAGATACTCGGCCAACCGGTTTGGGAGAAGAAAATGTCTTAAGTTTTGTTCTTTTGGTAGCCATGGAAACCAGAATTCTGCATGGAGCTGTTACAGAGGAGAAGTTGTTTGAAGCTAAAAGTTGAGTCACGCACAGACATACGCAAAACAGACAATTTGCCATGATATAAGCTTGAACAACTTTAAGCCAGTGGAGCTAAGCTTTTACTTGAGACAAACATAATTGTTGTAAATAGAGATAGAGATAAGAACTTAATTGTTGTAAATAGTGATTGAGATAAGAACTCAATTGTTTTAACATTTCTAACAAAAATTCTTCCGGTGACTCATTTTATAAATATGAAATACACTGACGAGCGCCTCATACTAACTCATTGTACAATATTTTGTTAACCATAATTGACAAGAGTTGTCGGAGGACAATATAGCTTGCCTATCAGGGCCATCGTCTATCAGGGCCTACTTCAGAACAGTTATAGCATTAGGTAAAGTCACACAGTATCACCTATTGCGAGATAAAACACCATTTTAATACTTGCATGCAAATGTTAACCAAGTCCATACAGGCCCTTTTGGGCCTTTTAAATCTGTAAACTTGTTTATATACGATAAGCAACAGCATACACAGAGTCTGAGAAAAGGCCTTGCACACAAAGGTTTGACCAAAATTCTAAATCAATTCAGTCAAAATCCCTACCAGAGTTATGGGACTTGACATACAATGTCATCTAATGACCCTGAATAAGTGTGCGAAGTTTCAAAGCAACAGCATACACAGTGTCTGAGAAAAGGCCTTGCATGCAAAGGTTTGACCAAGCTGGCAACGTGGGGTGATTACATAAGCTCTCCTATTTCTTCGAATAGGCGAGCTAAAAGTTAGAAAAGAACAATTCCATTCACACAATTGATCATTTAAGAGAATTGATAATTTATTGGACAGCATTTCATGGTCACATCATGCTTCGAATCCAAATAAGATGATTCCCCGTTCTCTAAGCAGATTTCTGACTGTATGTCGACACTAAACGTGATGTGGATTCAGCCATCCCAAATCTGTCAAGCAGATGGCGTTGACGGGTGTAATTGTCCTGCCATACTGACGTTACATGCGGTCTACCTGATTGTGGAATGAGATGCACTATTGTCGGACGAGAGACGTTAAAACGTCTAGCGTCTTGTTCTTGCATTCGCCCACATTCAAGCATGGTCAAAACTCGAGCCCTTTCTTTGGAATTTAGCTTCGAAATTATCAGAAACTGGATAATTGTCAGAAAATATCTGAAAGTATGGTTGCGTGTCGACTAACACATGTACCAGTGTAATATTCAATCGATAAAACCACATGGTTGACACGAAATTATATTCAAACTTATCCATTGGTTTAGAATTGTTTGTAAAGAATGTTAACGGATCAGCGATGACAAACACCAGACAGTGAGAGACCAAATAGCTCATCAAACACTTCATGCTCAGGTGAGCTAAACAAGAGGGCCAAGATAGCCCCTAATTAATTGCCTGAATGATGGTATAGTAGCAAAGTGAAATTGCTAATGTCTGAGAATATTTGATTAAAAACGGAAACATAACTGCAATGTCAGAGTGGACACTGTAAATGGCTTTAATAGTTTTTGCAGAGAGTCACATAGGGAGCTTTTCTAACAAATTATCTTGGCTTCAGACAAGCTGATTCAGAGTAGATTTTTTTTTTAATTTTATCACTTTTTTTGTTGCCTTCTGGCAGCCATGTTTTTCAACCTTTTCAATATGGCTTGAACAGGTTGTGTCATTTTACCCCTTTTTGTAAGCTGCATGATAACAATTTTTTTCAACCAAACAATATGACTTGGAACAACTTATATAGAGGTTTTTCCTAAATTTCTCGCACTTTCATAGCAATGTAAATTAAACTGTTGTCATTTTGCCCCTTTTCTGATGCCGCCTGGCTGCCATGTTGTTCAACCAATAAACATAAAGATTTAAAACCTAAGGAACATTTCTACCAAACTATTTTGAAATCAGACAAACACTCAGAGAAGAAGAATTTTAAATGTTTTGTTATTTTCTCCTTTTCTGTCATCACAGCAACTTTAGTTCTAGATATGAAGAATATAAATCCTTGAACAGTTTTGAAAGTCAACCAATAAAGGAACATTCCTGTGAAGATTGGTTGAAATTGATTGATCCAGTAGTTTAAAAGTAGTTTTGAACTAAAAGTTAATGATGGATGGATTACAGAGGAACAACTGACAAAAAGCGATAACAATAGCTCACCTCGAACACTTGTGCTCAAGTGAGCTTAATATCAGATTAGATTTATGGAGCTTCAAAGAAAAATTTAAAAATTCAGATTATTTTTTTCTCTTTTCAAATTAAAAAGTATTTTTCCCAAATATTACATAGGCGAGTGCTGATATGCCCTAATAACCACATACAATTCATCTACCGTTTCAAAGGCTATTCAACTACTTAAGTAACATTTTAGCTATTGTTTAATTGTTTACAAGTTATATACAACAGTTACTGTCAGTGTAATCTAGATCCAATTACCTACTGTATACATGTATGCTATATAAGGTTCTTCCAATTCTAAACATTTGTCCATGAATTCGAAAGAACTGATATTCTGGAAAGATTTAACTCAAAAAAATATCTGATCGCTCCACTGCATTTCTAAGGCAAAAATGAAATCACTATGGCAATATATTTAGGCAAACAGCCCCATCCAAAGGAACATTTCTGCAAAAATATTTTAAAACAGTCCTCATACTTTCAGAGGAGAATCAACATGACTTAAAGGGATCTCATAGAGGGTCGGTCACTCGAGGAACATTTCTACAAATCTATTTGAAAATCAGTTTTATAATTTCACAGGGGAAGAATTATAAAATGTTCACTATAGCCATAATAAGGCAAAAACAGTACCACCCTCTGGTGGCCATGGCTGGAATGCATCTGATAGAGGGTCACCCAAGGAACATTTCTGCCAAATTATTTGAAAATCAGCCTGCCAGTTTTTTAAAGTATTTTCGGGGGTTGCAATGGAAACCAGAATTTTGCATGGATCCAACGAATTTGAAGGAATCTAAGAGGGAACCATGTGAGGATGCTTCCTATGAAGTTTCATCCCAGTTGGCCCATTAGTTACAACTTAGGAGAAGTCATTTAAACTAAAAGTTGACACATGCATGCATTACTGTTTGCTTTTGTTTAATATTGGGGTTTTACACTGCTTTCAATATTATTTCAGTTTTATCACGGTGACAGTTCACTTATTCATGATCCCTGGGTAAACAAACTTGTACTTGGCTAGAAAATGTGCCTTGCCCAAGGGCACTCCACCATGACCGTCGTGCCGTGACTGGGCATTACTGTACTAAAAAGTCAACAAGCTGATTACAGCAATCTTAGTGCACTGGTGAAAGTAAAACCTGATGAAATCAGAGATACTCAAAATTAGTAGTTTCTATAAGTTATATTAGTCCAGACCCCCTCTGTGGTGTAGTGATAGAGCATCCCCCTCGGGTGCAGGTTCAATCCTCATCCAGGCCATACCAAAGACTTCAGAAAATGGTAAAAATGGCTACACTCCTTTGGGCTCAGGGTTGCAGGGTAAGCATCACAACTGACTGGCTGCATGGTGTCAGGATAAATGGATCAGTAGTACTGGTAAATTACCCAGGAAACACCGTGACATAACTGACCCGTTCAAAATTTTCATTGGTTTTTCTCAATTTTCTGACAATGGTCCAACAGACCCATTCACAATTACCAAAAGTTCTTTGCAATTTTCTGACAAGGTCCAACTGAACCGTTCACAATTACCAACGGTTCTTCACAATTTACTATCCTACTAGCCTACTAGGGCGATATGTTTTGGGTTACAATATATACTAACCAAAATACTATAAGACAACAAGAGCGCCAAATGGCACAAAATACGCCTGTCCTGTTTTTTTGAGACCAAGTATAGTGATAATTGGTTGTACATCAGGCAAATTTAGAGAGCAGACACTGTTAGTATAGTTTTGGCCATTTTGAGGGACATAAGTGTGAAGTGACTAAGATAACGTGGTAAGTTACCAAACTTGTCCAAGATATTATGCCAATACACATTCTGACTAAAATTGGTGATGATTGGACAAAGGCTTCTAAAGTTATTGAGCTGACAAGACCTTGAGCTGACAAGACCAATTTTAGGTAATTTCTATAATTAAAGGGCAATAACTCTCGATTGACTGAAGCAATATGGCTAGTTATCGAACTTGTCCGAGATATTATGCCAATACACATTCTGACCAAATTTGGTGAAGATTAGACAAAGGCTTCTAAAGTTATTGAGCTTACAAGACCAATTTTAGGTAATTTCTTTAATCAAAGGGTGATAACTCTTAATTGACTAATGTGTTATGGCTAGTTATCAAACAAGTCCGAGATATTATGCAAATACACATTCTGACCAAATTTGGTGATGATTGGACAAAGGCTTCTAAAGTTATTTAGCTGATCAGACCAATTTTAGGTAATTTCTATAATTAAAGGGCAATAACTCTCGATTGACTAAAGCGGTATGGCTAGTTATCGAACTTGTCTGAGATATTATGCCAATACACATTCTGGTCAAATTTGGTGATGATTGGACAAAGGCTTCTAAAGTTATTGAGCTGACAAGACCAATTTTAGGTAATTTCTATAATTAAAGGGCGACAACTCTTGATTGACTAAAGCGATATGGCTAGTTATCAAACTTGTCCAAGATATTATGGCAATACACATTCTGACCAAATTTGGTGATGATGGGAGAAACGCTTCTCAAGTTATTGAGCTGACAACATACTGGATGCCGGCCACCAGCCAACCGGAAGGCCCTAGGTAAAACTATAATACGATCCTTTTTTTCAAAACGGGCGTATAAAAAGCAGAACAAAGGATAAAAGAGATGGCGGTGGAATTAGTTTTTGGTCCTATCATTTACACCGTATATTAAAGTATGTCGGTGCGTTTATGCAGTTAATATTATGTGTAAATTAATGCAAATGTGTTGTTTGCTTCTACGTGCAGATTCGACAAATGCACCGACCGACTGACCGACCTACTACGGTGATGATTTACATCAAAGTGCAACAAATATTTCCTTAACCCATTCCCAGATGCAGATGCTCATGATCAATTTCTCCATTTGCCACAATATTTTGAACTCTATTTGATAATTAAACTCTCATTCATAAAGACTTTTCTCATTTTCTCAATATGTTTACAAAGTCTTCTGCTGTTGATTTGGTGCATACATGTGGGAAAGGGAGATCTCTCCAGTTACCGGTGTATACTAGTCGCCGGTGTAATCTGAACAAGCAAATTCATGAAATTTATATCCCCCGCTTGCAGGAAATATTGTAGGAAAATGTTGAGGTTAGGTTTAAACATGTCAGTAGACTTTGTATTGAACATGTATTACAGGGTAAACTAGAAATATCACTGAAGATGATAAATACCCCCAAAACAGCACCTTGACTCAAAATATGGTTTACGACCGACCAACAAAAGGGCCATAACTCTGTAAACAAGAAAAAGTAACAAAGGGCAATAACTCTGTATTTAGATTAAATAGAGTTATGGTTTCTGTACACTGCACTTTCTCTCAATGTGTTGTATCATCCTATGAAGTTTTATTAAATTCCAACAATTAGTTTTAAAGTTATGCTCCGGACAAGACTCTACGAATATGAAAAAGTAACAAACGGCAATAACTCTGTCATTATGTAAAGTAGAGTTATGTTTCTTGTACACTGCACTTCCTCTGATTATGCTCTACCATTATATGTAGTTTTATTAGATTCCATCTATTAGTTATTAAGTAATTCTACGGACAAGAAAAAGTAACAAAGGGCAATAACTCTGTATTTAGATAAAATAGAGTTATGGTTCCTGTACACCGCACTTCCTCTCAATGTGTTGTATCATCCTATGAAGTTTAATTAAATTCCAACAATTTGTTTTAAAGTTATGCTCTGGACAAGACTCTACGAATAAGAAAAAGTAACAAAGGGCAATAACTCTGTAATTATGTAAATTAGAGTTATGGTTCTTGTACACTGCACTTCCTCTGATTATGCTCTACCATTGTATGCAGTTTTATTAGATTCCATCTGTTAGTTATTAAGTAATTCTCCGGACAAGAAAAAGTAACAAAGGGCAATAACTCGGTATTTAGATTAAATAGAGTTATGGTTCCTGTACACTGCACTTCCTCTCAATGTGTGGTATCATCCTATGAAGTTTTAATGAATTCCAAGAATCAGTTTTAAAGTTATGCTCTGGACAAGACTCTACGAATAAGAAAAAGTAACAAAGGGCAATAACTCTGTAATTATGTAAATTAGAGTTATGGTTCTTGTACACTGCACTTCCTCTGATTATGCTCTACCATTGTATGCAGTTTTATTAGATTCCATCTGTTAGTTATTAAGAAATTCTCCGGACAAGAAAAAGTAACAAAGGGCAATAACTGTTTATTTAGATTAAATAGAGTTATGGTTCCTATACACTGCACTTCCTCTCAATGTGTTGTATCATCCTATGAAGTTTTATTAAATTCCAACAATTAGTTTTAAAGTTATGCTCCGGACAAGACTCTACGAATAAGAAAAAGTAACAAAGGGCAATAACTTTGTATTTAGATAAAATAGAGTTATGGTTCCTGTACACCGCACTTCCTCTCAATGTGTTGTATCATCCTATGAAGTTTCATTCAAATCCTATGTTGCATTGTTAAGATATGGTCCGGACAAAATATGGCTTCCGACCGACCGACCGACATACCGACCGACCGACCGACACAGTGACTCCTATATACCCCCCCAAAACTTTGTTTTTTGGGGGTATAATTAAATGAACTTGGCCTAGGTTGTTACCAAGTCTGAAAAAAAAACAGTTCATATTTGTGGCAGTTATTGCACGGAAACAGCAAGAAACGACATTTTTTGTTAAATAAAGGGCCATAACTCCACCGAATGAAGTCCGCCGAAAGTGACGATCGAACTTGGCCTAGCCCTTAAGGCATTTAACCTTGTTACCAAGTTTGAAAAAAAAACGGTTCACATTTGTGGCAGTTATTGCACGGAAACAGCAAGAAACAACATTTTTTGTTAAATAAGTAAGCTTAAAGTTAGCCTTTGTATGTTTAAAACCACATTTTATAAGGAAAACATTACTGATACTATTCCACTTAAAATACTCTTTTTTCTTCAAAACCTTTGAATTCACACTTTTGTCACCTAAGCAACTTGCGGTCGGTGGTAGGGTAAAATTCATCCCATATAATTAGTCCTACGGAAAGTTTCTTGGTGTGTTTTTAGACTTAAATAAACCCAAAATAAATGTTTTTCACATTTGTGGCAGTTATTGCACGGAAACAGCAAGAAACGACATTTTTTGTTAAATAAGGGGCCATAACTCCACCAAATAAAGTCCGCCGAAAGTGATGTTTGAACTTGGCCTAGCCCTTAAGGCATTTAACCTTGTTACCAAGTTATTGTGCGGAAACGAAGTGTGACAGACAGACGGACAGACGGACAAACCGAAATTAATCTTCGAAAAAGCGGGGGATAAAAATCCAAATATCGTGTGAGGTAAGTTATTTGCATACCGGATATTTTCATTTAGAGCTTTCATAATTTGCGGTTAGCTGTCAACACCTCACAGTCACAGAAGTGCCAGTATGAGTTTTTTCAAGGTAAGTTAGCCTTTGTCTGTTTAAAACCACATTTTATAACAAAAACATTACTGATATCATTCCACTGAAAATACTCTTTTTTCTTCAAAACCTTTGAATTCACACTTTTGTCATCTGCTAAGCAACTTGCGGTCGTGGTAGGGTAAAATTCATCCCATATAATTAGTCCTACGGAAAGTTTCTTGGTGTGTTTTTAGACTTAAATAAACCCAAAATAAATGTTTTTCTCTCTTTTATTTTCAGTTTTCTATCATTAGCGATCTAAGAAGAAGAGAAATTACGACGCTGATCAAATTGGTTTGGCATATAAAGCATTGAAAGAATATGGAATGTCAGTGCAGAGAATCACAGTTCCTTTGCCCCTGGCACTGTGATTCTGCTACATTTATTTAAAAGAATAATGTTTTGAAAAGCCAAGCTTTGTTAGAATTACTGATTTGCTCACCATGTTATTATTGAAATAGATTTAAGACTATTTGTTTGTTGCAATTATTTAATTATTGTTGTCTCATTAATCTTAAAGAAAATTTACCTCAAGTCATTTAGCTGTGAAATCTAAATTTATATAAAGACATTTTTATAGAGGATATTTTTATATATGCACCGGTAACTGGTACAAAATGGCATCTAGTATTTTTTTGTATACATGTAAATCGAGGCTAAAATGACAGATGGAATTCACTTCAGTTTTGATTATCAGATGATGTTGTTAAAATGCCTATCTACTAAAAACTTGCAGGTAACTTGAATGAAAAATGATTTCGCAACTTTATCGAGATCGTTTTCATTAAGACCACCAGTATAGTAGGTTCTACAAATATCGTGTTATCACGAATACCAAGGTAAACACAAAACCGGTGTTTTCGTTGTCTCGTGCGCAAAACCGGATGTCGTATGATTCCATCAGGAAACCCCGTTATCCAGACTTTCAAATGCTACTATTTTTTTCTTCAAAAGATTAATATTCTCAGAAAGTATGACACATCATGATTGTTACCCATAATAAAAAGAAAGTCCTACATGCCCAGACCCCTCACCAACAAAAACGTCGATCTTTTTAGTAAAATATCTGTTATTGATTTTTTTTCTTTCACATTTGAACATGTTGTCTATTAACTGTTTATGA
This sequence comes from Serripes groenlandicus, assembly GCA_031761405.1. Lineage (NCBI taxonomy): Eukaryota > Metazoa > Mollusca > Bivalvia > Cardiida > Cardiidae > Serripes > Serripes groenlandicus. The sequence continues at coordinate 48,682,865 of JASEVX010000006.1, forward strand.
CATCATAGTAATTTGAAGTCACATGATTACATTCCGTGGAGTTTTCTCGACTGTAGAAAAACATGGAAGAAATTAAGGACCAAAATTTAAAAAAAAAAATGTTTTTTTTGGCCTGTATGTTTGTGGTGGTTATTAATTTTAACATATGCTATTTTCAAAACTTCTAAATCATATACAGTGTTACAAAAATTAAGGGTGTTATTATAAGGACTAAACAAGAGCACCGCGTACAGCACAGACGCTCGACTGATAGAAAACAGAAAAAAAGCTGAGCTGAACAAAAAACCTTAACCGGACGACCACACCGCCGCCAGGGTCATGACAATAGCTCTCGTTTTTTCAAAAGTCGAGCAAAAAAACCCAAAGAAATGGGTCATTTTTGGAAAATATGATTAAATTGTGCCTTTAGGTCAAAGGGAACTAAATCGGATCGGCTTGCTGGGCAGACAATTTTGTCAAGGGAATTTCAGATGAATATATAAGACTGAGGTTGGCTCCCATTGGACAATAATGATTTTGTTGAAAGTTGAAAGTGATTTTCATAAAGTTGAATAACCTCTGACTGATTTATAACCAAAATAGTGTTTGCTTTTAGCTATGTTGACACTCGAAAAACCATTTTCAGAACATGCTGTATTTTCTGAAATTTAAAGTAAAATTCAGTGCAGGATAAGGGTCACCTTTGATTTGACATCCTAGCTTTGTCAAAAAACGGTGAACATGTGGGTTTGTTTTGCTTTTTTGGTAGTTCTAAGAATGAACTTTAGTTTGATATAGGTATATGTGTTAATTAATTTGCTAGTAACGAACCATAACCCATAATGCTATAATGGTTGCCTATGGAAAACGATTTACTTCCCTTTGACCAATAAGAAAAAAAAATTGAAAATATTATGTAAATAAGTTCATAGTTCACAGTTAATAAATTAACAATTTTGAATTATATAATTGTTTTAGTGACAAATGTTTTATAGGATCATCATTTTCACATTAAATCTCACAATCTGGTAAAGAGTTGATACAACAGGACCACCATACTAATGCTTTTTATAATTACACCGGTGTGGCATGACATTTGTTCTCCCGTTGTGAGAGTTTTCATTTCGGTGTGCGCATGCGTATGATTGCAGTACCGCTTCCGTTCTGGCAGGCTGTTGTAAAAGTTCTCAATTGCATGCGCATGAGAACTCCCACAATGGGAGAACAAATTTTACGCTATAGGAAAGAAATTCGTTCTCCCGTTGTTAGAGTTCTCATTTCGGTGTGCGTATGATTGCACTACCGCTTCTGTTCTGGCGGGCTGTTGTAAAGGTTCTCACTTCTTCAAGATTTAAAATGAGTACAGTCTGAAAACGAGAATCATAGCCTTATAGTGACTTCAAGGATCGCTTGCAAAAGGCTTCCTCGACCCAGGGTCTTTCAAATAGTATGGTCTAGAAACGCCCTATATAAACGTCTTATCATACTGGATATCTCGTCTCGTTATCGATTTTTACCTGGAAGTGTTTATCACGCCGTATATTTATCACGCTTAGTTAATTAACTGGTATTTTGGAAGAGCATTTTTACCAATAATTTATATCAAAGAAATGATGATATAAACTAAAAAAAAAAGAAAATCTAATTCATAACATATGAAAAACAACCCTTAATTTACATTTCAATTACCAATTTTCCATCATTTGACCCTTAAAACACATTGAAAAACTGTTTCCAAATATCACCGTATCGTGCATATAAAACGCCATGTTTTTAGATTTTTGAGATTTTGAACTGATCTTCCCGTCTAAGGAAATGAAAATACGGGTGAAATATGAAAATCTAAGACATAAAATAAGTGAATTAGGCTTAAATCAAAGAGAAAAAGCAGGAAAGTAACGACAAAAAGAGAAAGGGTTTCAGCTTCCGGGCATTTGTAAACAAAGTCGTTCGTATGAAGTCAACTTTCCAATACGAAAATCCACCTAAAAAGAAACATCGGGACAAAATACTCTCATGTAAAGAAAATGGAAGACTGATATTGCATTAAGGATGACTTTGATGGTCAAATTGATTGGTTAAAATCGAGATCTACGCAGTTTTAAAACTTGATAATTTTCTTTTGTTTTCAAAATGGCGGGTTCCCGAGATGTTGGTCACATGATGCGAGGCAGTTTATTTCGAGAACTAAGCTCGTTTCCGGGAGAACAAATTTCACGCCACACCGGAGTGGTTTCCGGTCTCACTTCCATTGCGCACGAGAACTCTCACAACGGGAGAACAAATTTCACGCCACACCGTGATTGCCTCCCTTGAATATCAATTTCGAAATGGCTGCGGATTGACTCGATTTTTGAAACTTTGCACAGAAGGGAATGATTATCTTGTGTAAATTAATTAACAAGGACATATAAAGGAACGAGTAACACTGGATATGATTTACATATTTTGCGTCGTTATGATTTTTTTCCCAAAAAATCGTAAGTACAGTGAACTCGACAGTTCCGGGTCAGTAATCAAATTAACGAATCTTGTCTCTTTGAAAAGAAAGTTGAGAGAAACAAAACTACATAAAATGTTAAAGAAATACTTCCTACCCACGATGATATAATTCAACAATTATACAAATTTGTTAAAATGTTTCTTTAGTGTCTGCAATTGCAAGCTGTAAATTTGACAGTTTCGGGTCGAACTTGCCATTTCCGGGTCACGTGACAAATGTTTATTTCTGTTATCAGGGGTAACCTCAAACAGCTGTTTTTTAATAACATTCATTTGTCATTTTTATTTAAATAATATGAAAAAAAGAACTAAATTATATCACTTGCAATTACCTATTGCCGCGAAAAACAGAACAGTGATGGGGCTAAAATTACAGTACACACTTTTATGCACGAAAACTGATGAATTTTTCAACCAACTAATAAGTCATATTTGACAAAAAATGTAAATTTTATTAACAAATTTTTAACATTGATTTATCACCATAAGCTTTAAATTATTCTTAAAAAGTTCCAAAAATAGTTTTACTAATAAATTGATAATTTTGAGAAATTCCTTTTGGCTGACCCGAAAGTGTCGTATGTGAACTAGGTAAAATTTATCCGCTAGTTTGGCATAAACAACTTCGACAGGTCAATAAAAGATATATATCTTATTCAGTAGTAAATAACCTATACATGTATGTGCAATACATAACTGTATTACTGAAATGATGGATACTTGTAATCAGCAATTTACGCTGTGTGATAGGTAAATAAAAATATTGAGATTTTGCTTTCGCGGGAATCGATGCAGTCATGTGATTCGAGATTACGACATCCGTTCTTGAAATGACAACGTCCTAAATCGAAGTGAAACTAGCCAAGCTAATGGGGAATATGACTTGATACGGGTGAACAAATCGACGGCGAAGCATGCGATGTTTCCCGTCAATAGGTAATGTGTATGAACTTTGCAAAAAATTGCTATACCGTCTTTCCTAAAATTGTGTCCAGAGCGAACTTTTCGATGCAGTGATATGCAGTCACGATACTCGTACGTTTTCATTGGATGAAAAGAAAATATCGAAACCAAAAAAAATTCTAGAGGAAATAATTAAATATGATAATACGTACACGATAAAGGAACAAGCACAAGTTATTTTATGTGTGATAATTTGCGTGTAATAACACTCGTCGTCTATTTCTAAAAAGAGTTCAAATAACAACTTGTAAGGGTTTTTTGACTTTCCGGAAGTTATAAATCCAAATTTCTGTAATATGACGTCATGATGTGACGTCATTCTATTAGTGGTGCAGAGGTAGAGCGTCGGCCTCTTGTATCAAAGGTCCCTGGTTCGAGTCCCGTGATGAGCGGGTCCTGACTTTTTTGTTTGTTTTTTTGTTTTTTTTGTTTTTGTTCTAGTATTTTGATTTGTTAATTCATTGTATTTGGTTCGAAACATTGTATGTATGTTTATAATCAATAAATATGTTCTATTTTCTATGTTCCTGACTTTGGGATTTAAGTCTCCAGGAAGCAGACATCGAGCGTGATTAAAACAAGCTGAAAGCTTGTTTCACAATCGATGTAATATAAATAAGTTTAAACTAAATGAACCAAAAGGAAAACGACAGAAAGTATAGGAAACGTTAGTTTGACTTGTCACAAATGTAGTTCCGTAAATTATGGAATCGTTTTATTTGAAGTACTTTATGAAGGGCAAGTTGATTATTTGTTGTACCTGTCATCATAATTTCATGGATGTAAAATCTTGGCTATATTTTAAAGTTAAATATAGCTTAACCTGATGATGATTTTTATTTTCTTTGCTTAGGTCGGTAGGACTCGTAATTGACGTAAATAACTGATTGTGCTGCAAGCAAGGGGCTAACTGCAGTTCGCGGGGAATTATTCACCGATCACAACATACAGTTAGTGTGGTAGTTCCGGATCACTGGTAGTTCCGGATCAGATCATTGTCTTTTAATAAAACATCCACAGAAGTAATGTTTACAAAATAATATACCTTGTATATCTAGAAAATTCAATCAATTTCCATTGAAAAACTATTGTTCCTTTTTAAAATCGCTGTTGTTTTTCTCGAAATTCATGCAGTCGTAAAATTTACGCAGGCAACATTTTAACAACACACCATTTATCGAAAAAACACTTTCCGTAAATGAAAGACAATAAATTCATACATTTGCACGATAAATTTTGAAAAATGTGGTATGAATTTGTTTGTCTATGCTTAATTTTAGTTTCTGGAAAGCAGATTTTGGGAAGATGGAGATTATCTGGAGAAAATGATGTTAATGCATCATCCTGTATATATGTCAGTTTCGGATCAGCTGATAATATGTCTTACTATTCTTCTTTTTTGTATGTGGGAAAGGGTTAAATTATTATTTTTCAGGGGATTGTTGCATTTAAACAAAGGTTATAAAAGGTAGTTGCATTAGCAGCATAATTTTTAGGGAGTTATTTTATTGACTTTCTTGTGATAGATATATTTTACTTTATGTTAATATTGTGATGGACCATGGAGGTTACACAGATTATCCATAAAAGTTATTTTCATTTTAGTTTCTGTTTTAGTGGATTTTTTCTTATTATGAGCCACGTACACGATTGACAGCTGCATTTTTCTCACTTTTTTTGACAGTTAAAATAGATTTTGAGATGCCCCATGACCTACAGCATCTCAGAAATCTCAGAAATCTATTTTTATTCAGTAACAAATCATGTGATCCAAAACACACTCACTTGATTCGGAACTACCTGAAAAACCCAAGTAAATAGAATCAGTTCAGAAACAGAAATATTCATGTGTGTGAGAAACAACAAATATGCGATGAAAGGTGGGATATTATGCTGTTAAACCTCGAAAGTATTTTTAAATTCTTACTTCATTTATTCAAACTATCACAATTTGTTTCGTTAGTGATCCAGAACTCACACACTAACTGTATAATAAATGTTTACCCGAAATAGGTAGCACCTATAATCATATTAATCAAATTGTCAAAATACTGTATCATTATCGAATACTAAACATTTTTTTCCAAATTTGACCCGGAATTGTCGATGACCCGGAACTGTCGAGTTCACTGTACACCGATAATAGGGAGTCCCATCCTAACTGGGTCAAGTGGGATACTTATTACAGTATATGAAAACGAAATAATGTCACCAATTTTTAGAAAACGAATTAGAACTACACTCGCTTACCTATTGCATTCCTTTATACGACTATAATACAATAAATATATGTTCAAAAGATGCCAATTGGAAAAGTTTTTCGTTTCTCCAATATAACTAACAACACCGCCAAATCTAGCCTTAGAGCTAATAGATTATACACAATGACAACAACACCATTGGCGCGTTTGATTCACATGCAGTAAACCATGTTCACCCAACACCGGTTTGGAATCGAATGGCATGCATTACGGTTTAGTTTGTAAACATCTTATTTATTTAAACAGGATAGCTTCTCCTTTTATTATTAAAAGTATGTGATATTTACCGTTTTATTGTTCATATAGAATGGGTTCATGGAATATGGCCGTACTTACTGTTTATGTTTGAAAATAAAATATAATAAAGCAAACATTTTAACTTTTCATTCGTTCCTTAATTTTAATATGTCTCCATTTATAAAGGTCATACACATACATTTGTTCTTGTTTAAGTTTCAAAAATCGTCTTCAAATGTCCATTTACCCCTTTATATTATTTATTTTTTTAAATGTATTATTTATTTTTTTAAATGTATTATTTATTTTTTTAAATGTATTATTTATTTTTTTAAATGTATCAGTCAAATTTCTATTTACATGGAAATGTTAATTAATTAATGATTTTTTTAAATGTATCAGTCAAATTTCTATTTACATGGAAATGTTAATTAATTAATGATTTCAAGCTGTGAACGTATATACAGACAATTTTCAGAATGCATTGGTCGCAATTACGCGTTTGTCGGCACAATTTATTGTATACATTGTTTAATTTTTGGGATTTAACCCTTTCCCCCATACGACAATTCTGCAGCAGACGACTTTGAACATATTTTGTCAGAAAATAGAAAATCTCTAGAATTGAATGGATAACCTATGACTAACGTTTTGAGCAATTTCTCCTTTTGTCACTATGTTTTTAAAAAGCCGTCTGCTGCAGAGGCGTCAGAAAAGGTCTATATGAGGGAAAGGGTTAATGGCTTTCATACTTTTTTGCAATACAACCTATTCATAAGAAAGTTTTTTTTTAAATATAGAATACTTAGTAAACACACACACACACACACACACACACATGTGTATGAATTATATATTGTATTAGGACGAACAATTAAAATGTGTCATACTTTCTAAGAACCTTTCTTTTTTAAATAACTTCAGAAACCCGTGGTACCGTGGATACCTGATTGAATCTGACAACATACGGTAGTGCACGTGAAACAATAAAAACACACACGAATCGTGTTTAACGCTACACTCATGACATGTGGCTATATATATTTCATGCTATTGGTTAAAAAACAAGAGGCCCATGAGGGCCTATGCTCTACTGGTATGGTGCTATGGTCATTTTCAATCCAGAACATGTATGTATGGTGAAGATCGGATAGTAAATGGAGGCTGTATTGTGTTCACAAACTGTATTATAGCAATTTTGACAATTTCAAGGGCCATAATCCAGTCTTGCATGGGCGGATCTGGCTGGTTTGCGAAACAATAAAAACACACACGAATCGTGTTTAACGTTACACTCATGACATGTGTGGCTATATATATTTCATGAACAATGCTATTGGTTAAAAAACAAGAGGCCCATGGGGACCTATGCTCTACTGGTATGGTGCTATGGTCATTTTCAATCCAGAACATGTCTGTATGGTGAAGATCGGATAGTAAATGGAGGCTTTATTGTTTTCACAAACTGTATTATAGCAATTTTGACAATTTCAAGGGCCATAATCCAGTCTTGCATGGGCGGATCTGGCCGGTTTTCGAAAGGAACCGAGCTCTTATTAATGTTTAACTACTATCTAAGTTTGGTGAACATCCGATAGTAAATGGAGCCTTTTTGTGTTAACAAGCTGTATTATAGCAATTTTGACAATTTCAAGGGCCATAATCCAGTCTTGCATGGGAAAGGAACCGAGCTCTCATGGATATCCAACTACTGTATAAGTTTGATTAAGATACAATCAAAACTGAAGACATTATCGGATTCACAAGCAATCGTTTACGGACGCACGCACAGACGACGGACACACCGTCATCGCATAAGAGCTAATATAACCACTTCATTTTAAACTACATGAACATATTATTGAGATGAAAGCATATGTTAAGTAATAAACTATTTGAAATGAATTCAACAATTTCCCCAGGAAGATGAGGGAAAAATCAGGCTTAAATAACAGTTTGCTAACATAAGATTATGGTAAAAATTGAGGCGTTTAAAATAAAATATACTAATTTAGTTTAAGACCAGTACTAGTAAGTGCAAACGTTGATTTTCTTTTCACATCTTCTTTTTTGCTTATAAACTTACGCTATCAAAGATAATACAAACGTAAACCTAAATAAATTGCATGATTGTCACCAGAAAAACACTAAAAATCAAGTACAAACAAACACACTTTACAGTCAAACCGGAAGTACAATGTAACTGGCATGACGTCATAAGTGCTTTCACCTCGGTCCGTGCTCAAAGAAAAATGTATATAAGGACGCAGGTAACGTAAGATCGGCATATTACTTTTTACGTAACGTAATTTAAAAGCTTTATTATGACAAAAAGTCGTTCGAGGTCCAAGTCTAAGTCGCGTTCAAGGAGCAAGTCTCCTAGGACCGCGGCTAAATCGAAGTCTCCTTCTCCTGCGAGGAGCAAGTCTCCAAAGCGGAGCAAGTCTCCAAAGCGGAGCAATTCTCCTAAAGCAGGAAAGAGATCTGCTTCAAGGAGAAGCAAGTCTCCTGCTAAAAAAAGGAGGCGGAGTGCTTCGAAGAAACGAAGCAAGTCTAAGAAGAGGAGCAAGTCTAGGAAGAGGAGCAAGTCTAAGAAGAGGTCCTCTTCTAGAAAGGGCAAGGGTAAGAAGAGGTCCTCTTCTAGAAAGGGCAAGGGAAAGAAGAGGTCCGCTTCGCGTAAAAGGCGTGCTTCGAGAAAGAGGTCTCAGTCTAAAAAGAGAAGCAAGTCGAGGAAAAGGTCTGCTTCCAAAAAGAGAAGCAGATCGAGGAAAAGGTCTGCTTCCAAAAAGAGAAGCAGGTCGAGGAAAAGGTCTGCTTCGAAAAGGAGAAGCAGGTCGAGGAAAAGGTCTGCTTCGAAAAAGAGGAGCAGGTCGAGGAAAAGGTCTGGTTCTAAAAAGCGAAGCAGGTCGAGGAAGAGGTCTGCTTCCAAAAGGAGAAGCAGGTCGAGGAAAAGGTCTGCTTCCAAAAAGAGAAGCAGGTCGAGGAAGAGGTCTGCTTCCAAAAAGAGAAGCAGGTCGAGGAAGAGGTCTGCTTCCAAAAAGAGAAGCAGGTCGAGGAAGAGGTCTGGTTCCAAAAAGAGAAGCAGGTCGAGGAAGAGGTCTGCTTCGAGAAAACGAAGCAGGTCGAGGAAAAGGTCTGCTTCGAAAAAACGAAGCAGGTCGAGGAAAAGGTCTGGTTCCAAAAAGAGAAGCAAGTCTAGGCGAAGGAGAAGCAGGTCGAGGAAAAGGTCTGCTTCCAAGAAAAGGAAGTCGAGGAAGCGTAGCAAGAGATCCAAGTCTAGAAGGCGATCTAAGAGGAGGGGCAGGAGCTCAAATAAAATGAGCAAGACAATGAAAAATGTTGTAGCTGCCATTGCTAACGGCCACAACAGGATGGGATCGTCTCCACAAGCTATCCGTAAATACGTCTATGCACACAGCAGACTTAGTGGAGTATTCCTGAACTTCCACGTTCGCAGGAGTTTGGCTACCGGAGTAAAATCTGGAATCCTGAGAAAAGGCAAGGGTAACCGATATTTGATTGGAAAGAAAGCTGCTAAAAAAACGAAGAGAAGGAAATCTTCTAAGAAGGGAAGGAAATCTTCTAAGAAGGCTAAAAGGGCAAAGAAGAGTAAGAAGAGCAAGTCGAGGAGGAGGAGGAGGAGGAGGAGGACATTGAAATCCTCCAAAAAGAATGTGTCCAAAGCGTCACCGAAAAGACGCCGTAGGTCACGAAAATCCGCCAAGTAAGTTACATATGTAACTTAACAAAACCGGCCCTCTTAAGGGCCACCAATTGCCTAGAAATGTCACTTCAAATCATTTTGTCATTGTTTTCTCTTTTTTTATCCTCTCCCACCCAACTTCAAGTTGTCCCTTGTTTTATGTCTTCTTTCTTTAATCCCAGTCCCAAGAAAATGCGAGCCAGAGACAACTTGCTGCGAAAATAATAAAGTTAGCAAGCAAAAAAAACCACTACCTACACGCAAGTATTCTACATGGTTAAACATTTTTCGATTTCCTTCTATTTGAAGCAGTCGTCCTCTGACTTGCTTTGTTTTTCGAAGCAGACTTCTTCACCGACTTGCTCTGTTTTTCGAAGCAGACTTCTTCATCGACTTGCTCTGTTTTTCGAAGCAGACTTCTTCATCGACTTGCTCTGTTTTTCGAAGCAGACGTCTTCATCAACTTGCTCTGTTTTTCGAAGCAGACGTCTTCATCGACTTGCTCTGTTTTTCGAATCAGACGTCTTCATTGACTTGCTGTTTTTCGAATCAGACTTCTTCATTGACTTGCTTCGTTTTTCAAAGCAGACCTCTTCATCGACTTGCCTCGTTTTTCAAAGCAGACCTCTTCATCGACTTGCTTCGTTTTTTTAAAAGCAAACCTCTTCATCGACTTGCTTGATTTTTTTCGAAGCAAACTTCTTCATCGACTTGCTTCATTTTTTTCGAAGCAGACGTCTTCATCGACTTGCTTCATTTTTTTAGAAGCAGACCTCTTCATCGACTTGCTTCATTTTTTTAGAAGCAGACCTCTTCATCGACTTGTTTCGTTTTTTTAGAAGCAAACCTCTTCATCGACTTGCTTCATTTTTTTAGAAGCAAACCTCTTCATCGACTTGCTTCGTTTTTTTAAAAGCAGACCTCTTCATCGACTTGCTTCATTTTTTTAGAAGCAGACGTCTTCATCGACTTGTTTCGTTTTTTTCAAAGCAGACCTCTTCATCGACTTGCTTCGTGTTTTTTTTTAAAGCAGACCTCTTCATCGACTTGCTTCGTTTTTTTTCAAAGCAGACCTCTCCATCGACTTGCTTCATTTTTTTAGAAGCAAACCTCTTCATCGTCTTGTTTCGTTTTTTTTAAAAGCAAACCTCTTCATCGACTTGCTTCGTTTTTTAGAAGCAAACCTCTTCATCGACTTGCTTCATTTTTTTAGAAGCAGACCTCTTCATCGACTTGTTTCGTTTTTTTAGAAGCAAACCTCTTCATCGACTTGCTTCATTTTTTTAGAAGCAAACCTCTTCATCGACTTGCTTCGTTTTTTTAAAAGCAGACCTCTTCATCGACTTGCTTCATTTTTTTAGAAGCAGACGTCTTCATCGACTTGTTTCGTTTTTTTAGAAGCAAACCTCTTCATCGTCTTGTTTCGTTTTTTTTAAAAGCAAACCTCTTCATCGACTTGCTTCGTTTTTTAGAAGCAAACCTCTTCATCGACTTTCTTCGCTTTAGAGGCAAATCTATTCCACGACTGTCTTTTTATTCTTTTTCTTAGAAGCTAGCCTCTTGTAAGTTATGAAGCGTGTATAAGCCCTTTTTCGGACATAATATTGTCACAGAATATTGTTGCATATATGTAGGTCGGCGTTCTTCTGTCTTTGCAAATCGCAGATGACTTGTCCCAACAATAATATAAATTACGTATGTTTCTGTCTTAAGCTAATCGCTAAGTTCCCTTAATGCAAGTAACCTATCTAAACAAGAAGTAATCTGTCTCCGGAGACTTGTTGAAGGTAAGACGCGGGAGACTTTCTTATATAAAATCCTGTCTTCTGTACAAGCAAGACGCGGAAGACATATCAAATCATGTATAATATTCATGTGAATATTGTTTTATATTATGTAACATGTACAAAGATGAGACTTTAATAAAGATTATATATATATATATATGTATACATGTATATTCAGTACCGACTAAACAAAACAAAAACGTCGTCCTTGGCTACGATAATCTTATTGTTAGCCTTTATATTCAATACTTTCAAAATGAACGCAACACAGTGTGTGATCGGTTTGTTCCCACTTTCCCAACCTTTTAATTTCACACCTACCAAGTATCCCCAATTATCTCTTCGCACCTCAGACTTACCTGTATTTTCTATACTGTTCAAAAAATAAATGAAATGTACTAGCAGTGTACTATTTCAATGTTATATATCTTGTTCCATCTGTTGAAAATACATACTTATTCTAGAATAAAATAATTTTTTGTTATTTTTGTTTCCAGTGCATATGCATATCTATAAGGAGAAAAGTGTTTCTTTAATTGTGTATAGATAAAATTCAAATTGTCAGTATGTACGTTTAATAATAATAAATAGCAGACATATTTTAATTTTGAAATGTGAACTATCAAGATACAAACAATTAACAATATGTATCTATTATTTATTTATGATTATAACAGTTATACTAGGTAATTACATAATTATATATCAACACTATTCTTTAATTAGCAACTATGAGCTGATTGCAAATTAGTCTGAGAACAACTATAATGATTAATAGAGAATAGCAGAGGAAGTCTGGTTCTAAATGGCTAAATGTACAGCCTGAAAACCAGAAAACGGGAGTGTCGCTACTGGAACTGTGTCAACAAAGCATGCAATGCTAAAACTAACACTAAGAATGAGCTTCCTACCAAAAAAAAGCAAGATCGATCGAATGGAACAATTCCACCCAAGATGTTGTAGCTAATCTACCCAATGCTCATATTAGCCACCTTTGACATGTCTACAGCCGAGACCTGGTATATGGACGGTACCTTCTACGCTTCGCCGTCATATTTCTACCAGCTATACACCATCCACGCCATGATCGACGGGTATATGTGTTACCTAGTGTATGTACTACTTCAAAATAAACAGCAGACAATGTACACCAGATGTGACAGTGACTCGGTGCCGGTGTCTAAGTTTAAGGACTATGTGACTAAGCAGTTGGCAGTTGGTCCTGGAATCATTACGAGAATGATGGTCCACGCACTACCAATCATGTTGAGGGTTGGCACCATAAAATAAACAACCAACTACGACACTGCCATCCTAATATTTACACATTGATAGACCTGGTCCAGAAAGAACAGGCTGCTAACGAGGCGAAGCTGTTCCAGCACGCCAACGATGGAAAGCAGCGACCAAGGAAGTGGTTATACCGTGAGCTTAAGCAAATGCTCATCAGACTGAAGCACCAACTGCGAACTAGAGAAATGGACATCATGACGTATGTTGATGCTGCTTCTCACTTAATCAAATTAAAGTGAATATGTACTTCAAAAATATTTCAAGATTTATATCTATTTTGTGCTATGCATGTTCATATTTGTGTTTGTCTTATACATGTAAATATCTATTTTTTCAAATTAATGCTTATAACTCAAAATAAAGAATATCTATCTATATGAAACTTATATTTATGAACAACTTTCCCAAATTTAGAAACACAACTTTTCAGTACAGTATAGCAATTTTTGCCAATTATCACCTTTCAACTCTATTGTTACACCAAACAATACCTTCTCCCAACCCCTACCTCAATTTCTATAGGACTAATTAAAGGTTGGGAAAGTGGGAACACACCGTGTGATCTTGTTAAATATAACCTGAAGAAAGCCTATTGAATTATAGTGTTTCTATTTTGATATAAACACATGTCGTCTGTCCAGGCACATCGCGAGAGACCTGCTTCTAATATAAACTAGAAAAATCTTTAAAAAAGATAAACGGCGATCAATATGAGAAAACACACAGAAATGGAACATGTGCATATTATTTGACTTGAATAACATGGTTGTATATTTAAGATTTCGACAGCTCCTTCAATTGGTATAATGAATTATAATCGTGAACCAGTTGGAACATTCTTTAAAAGAATGGTTCATTCTATGGTTCATAGCAATCAATTGAGATATTGGATATTAATGGTTTACTTAAAGAAATATATTACTGCTGAAATGCTGGCCTGCTTATATGTGTGTTTGTCTGTCGTCCTTGGTTTGGCCAACCTCGGACATTTATGCTTGTGTGAAAATCTTTTTGGGCGGGATATTGTATATCTAAGAATTCGACAGCTCCTTGAATTGGTAATGCATTATAATCGTGAACCAGTTGGAACATTGTTCTTTAAAAGATATCGGTGATCGAGTGTAGCTTTTTTGTTTATTTCCTTTTCTTTTTAGAACCACGTGTCACCCAAAATTATGTAAACTCTCAGAAATGTTTAAAATAGTAAACAGAAACGATGGAATAAACTGATGGATCTTTATCCCAGTATCAACAACTAAATCATAACAATAATCTATGTGTTTACAAAATCTCCATCTAGCTCAATTGACGATAAATAACTGAAAACTTATCATGTTTCAAAAATAATTAAAATATATAATTAGTGCCTCTCGTAGTATCGCCAACTTAACTATGAACCAATCAAAACGTCCAAACCAATCATTTACTTTATTTCTTCGACATTATTCATTAAATACTACATTATTTGCATCTAGGTCGAAACTGAGGTTATACAGCTGTCGCTGAAAAAGCTTATCATCTACCCAAGCGAGTCGCGCGAGATTTGGTTCTTGTATAATAAAAGCATACCTTCTGTTCTGTTCTAAGCACATCGCGGGAGACTGGCTTCTAATATAAAGGCATGTCTTCTGTCCAAAGCAAATCACAGGAGACCTTTAACCATAATTTCTAAGTCAAAAGGGCAACAATTTGCATCATATGCAGGATCAAGCCTGTTTAGATATTGATACATAAGCGGCTCTTATTGACTCTCCTTAACGCGGTCATATAAACATTTAGGCCTATATATGCTGTACGAAAGTGCTCAGAAATGAACTCCATGCTCCATTGGATTGATCGGATACTTGAGCACACATTCTGAGTACAGATTAAACTTTTTATATTCAAGTCTGGTCATGCAATTTATGGTATCGACGAGGGCTATTAGTTTACCGGTCGTCAGAACGAATGTCCTTTATTGTTAGTAATTGAAAGATTCAGATATGCTATAAGAATTTGCTTTGAAAACATCTTGGCAAGAACTGCATCATAAAAACAATGACCGAATTAACAATTCAAAGTACAGTCATACCAAAGACTTTAAAAATGGTAGTAATGGCTGCCCTCCTTGGCGCTCAAGGTTGCGGGGTTGGCATTACTGACTGAATGCTGTGATATAACTAACATAATAAACAATTCAACAAGTTACCAAAAAATCTTAAATTTTAATCACAATCAAAAGGTTTTTAAATACATTTGCCTGTATAACTTTTTAATATATCAATATATGATTAAGTGTGTTCAAACCATGATTTCAATCAATTGATTAACAGTTTTTCAGTTGTATCCTGTGATCAGTTAACCGAAACCATTTGTTTCTTGCTTTCTCACACAAGTGGCTGCCTTTCAAGGATAGCATGAAACAAAACATATATCTTTTAATTCCTTCATTTATTCATTGTTTTGTGGTTGTCTTCTTTTTCCCTCTTTTTGACGGTGCTCTCTTCTTTCTTGAATTCTTACTAGTAAAAGCGATACACTGAAATAAACAACAACAACTAACTTTGTCATTCCCAATTAAACTGCTTTCCTTGTAGTGATAGCTGCTGATAAGACGCTATATACAGGAAATTTGAAGCAAACAACTTTGATCACACCTAGGCAAAAATATGAAACCTTCTCTCTCTCAGTATAATGTATATAAATCTAAAAGTCAAAGAAAAGCCCTGCGTTTAATGTTTAAAAATGACCTCTCTATTTCATCTTTCAGCATGTAAATTTTAAATGCTATTTTAACACCATATATGGTGGCATAACTGTGAATTCAACAGTGCTTCCTTTTCCAGATCTTATTAATATACAAGGATAAATTTCACAACTATACCTTTTCATCCAAAAATTCCTTTAATTTATCCATGGAGCACTTTATTCCCGACTCCTTCAAATTTGCTTTTAAAATGTCTATCTCCAGTGGCTGCAAGAAAATAATTCAAAGAAATATATCAAAATTTGCAAAAAGACAGAAAAAACAAAGACAAAAGGAGGTCAGGGTTACAGTGACCATATTATGGAGTGCTAAAAGTGTTACAGGGCAGAATATATAACATGTGCAAGCTTTTTTTATAGAAGTGATGTCAGTCAAAGGTCAAGGTCACAGTCAACTCATTCTGTATGTGACTCTTCCTGTCCCCCAGATGAATGCACACTTCAAATTTGGTTTCAATAGGTGTTACAGTGAAGGAGCTATAGTCAAGACACATCTTCTACAAAAGATGCATTTTCATAGGCGTCAGAAAGCGTCTATATGAGGGAAAGGGTTAAAGATTTATGACACACCTTCTTCCCAAGATGCATCGTTATATCAAATTTGATATCACTAGCTGGAACTAGAGATTGCTTTTTTGAAAAATCGCTTGTCTCCCCATTTTTGTGGTCGTAGGGGAGAAAAAGAAATGATGGAGATGATTTTTTTTGTTTTGGACTGGAGATGAAGCAACAGTGACAATCCTCAGTTATTGAGCGGAAACCATTTTTTAGGTACAAAATAGGTGACCTTGGTCTTTGACCTAGTGACCTCAAAATCAATAGGGGTCATTTGCTGCTGGTGACCAACCTGCACACCAAGTATGAAGTTCCTGGGCCCAAGCAATCTTCAGTTATTGAGCGGAAACCATTTTTCAGCTGAAGGTTACCGTGACCTTCGACATTTGACCTTGTGACCTCAAAATCAAACAATTTCAATAAAGGTCATTTACTGGTTAGGACCAACCTGCACACCAGGTATGAAGTTCCTCAACATAAGCATTCTTTAGTTATTGAGAGGAAACCATTTTTCAGCTGAAGGTTACCATGACCTTGACCTTTAAGCTAGTGACCTCAAAATCAATAGGGGTCATCTACTGGTGGTGACCAACCTGCACACCAAGTATTAACTTCCATGGCCAAAGCATTCTACAGTTATTAAGCAAAAACAATGTTTCAGCTCATTGTCACTGTGACCTTTCAGCTCAAGGTCACTGTGACCTTGACTTTGACCTCAAAATTAATAGGGTCTTCTACTGGGCATGGCCAACCTGCATACCAATGCAACAGTGACAATCCTCAGTTATTGAGCGGAAACCATTTTTTAGGTACAAAATAGGTGACCTTGGTCTTTGACCTAGTGACCTCAAAATCAATATGAGTCATCTACTGGTCATGACCAACCTGCATACCAAGTATGAAGATCCTATGCCCAAGCGTTCTTCAGTTATTGAGCGGAAACGAGTGTGACGAATGTGACCTTGACCACTGTGACCTAGTGACCTTAAAATGAATAGGGGTCATTTGCTGGTGGTGACCAACCTGCACATCAAGTATGAAGTTCCTGGGCCCAAGCAAAAACTATTTATCAGCTCATTGTCACTGTGACCTTTCAAGCTCATGGTCACTGTGACCTTGACTTTAGACGTACTGACCTCAAAATCAATAGGGGTCTTCTACTAGGCATTGCCAACCTGCATACCAAGTATGGAGTTCCTCAGCCAAGGCATTCTTCAGTTATTGAGCGGAAACCATTTTGTACCTCACAAGGTCACCATGACCTTGACCTTTGACCTTCTGTTACCAAAATCAATAGGGGTCAGCTACTGATCATGACCAACCTGCATACCAAGTATGAAGTTCCTACGCCCAAGCGTTCTTCAGTTATTGAGTGGAAACAAGTGTGACAGACGGAAGGACGGAACAGGCAAAAACAATATGTCACTGGGGGAGACATAATAAAGTAGTAGAATTTGCTGAGACAAGCATTTATTTCAATGGGGTCAGAAGTCAAGGTCACAGTAGCCCAACATTTGTATTATAACTAAAAGTGAAATGGTATAGGAGGTATTGCCCAGATAAGGTCGGTGGAAGGATGGAATGACAAACAAGGTTCAAATCTAGTCAAGGCCATGTTAACATTGACGGTTGAAATGGTACATTACACACTCTCTTCAACATACATGTTAATACAGGAGATATGGCCCGAGACAAGCTTTTTTCATTAAAGGAGTCACAGATATCCTTTAGTCACAACGTTAGAGAGATTTTCTATACTTCTGCCTAGATGTTTTCAATGCCGTCTGCTGCAGATTTGTTGTATGTGGAAAAGGGTTAAAATATAAAATTGTACAACTTTCTCTTTTGCAATATTTACATGGTTGTCTGCTATGAAACCAACAACAAGAAACATATGGAAGACTGATAGAAAAGGAGAAATTGCTCATTTTCCCCATAATGTTTTCAATGGTCATCAATGATAGTAAGGGTTGTTGAACAATATAAATACACACCTCATACAATAGGACCTTCGTATGTAAATCTTGGTCAGATGTGAAATAAGTGTGTAACCTCTTTCTGATATCAACACTTTTCTGTAAACAAAAAAAAGGCAGTATCTAAAGTCACATTACCATTAAAACAAGAGGGCCAAGATGGACCTAAATTGATCACCGGAGTGATAGTAAATTAGTAACAAATATTTAGCTGCAAATATCTGGGAAAATTTGATTAGGAGTGCAAATGAAACTGCAAGGAGTGGCTAAGAAATAGCTTATCAGTAAAGGTCATTTGTAATAAGGCATTAAATTTTGCATAATTTAAAATAGGACCACCAAAGGAACATTCTTGTAAAGTTTGGTAGATGGTTCAATGGTTTAGGAGATGTCATTTGAAGATAAAAGTTCATTACCCCTTTTCTGATGCCACATAGCATATATTTTTTAATCAAATAAATTATGTTAAGGATCAGTAAGGAAACATATCTGCTAAATTATCTTGAAATCTTTAATGAGAACTTGAATAAGAACGGAATTATAGTTTCGTCATTTTGACCCTTTCCTGATGTGCCGACTTGCTGCCCTATTTTTCAACGAATCAATATAGCTTGAACAGATTTTGAAGAGGGTCATTTGGAGCTAAAGGTTCAATCACCCCCTTTTGTGATGTCGCCTGGTTGCTATGATTTTGACAAGCACCGTCATTTTGCTCCTTTTCTCTTTTCTGATGCGGCCTGGTTGTCATGTTTTTCATGTTTTCTACCAATCAATATGGCTTAAACCATTTTTGTAGAGGGTAACCCAAGGATCATTTCTACCAAATTATATTGGAATCTGACACGCAGGTACAGAGAAGATGAATTTTAAAGTGTGAACATTTTGCCCCCTTTCTGATGCCTTGGCAACTAAACTTCTCCACAATATTTAAATCTTTGAAAGAGGACCAACAAAGAAACATTCCTGTAGGTCCAGTAGTTAAGGAGGAGATGATTAAAAGCTAACAACTGACATCGAGTGATCAGAATAGATCACCTTCGGCTCAGGTGATTTAACAAATCATGCATGAAGAAATTTTCTTAACCCTTTCCCTCATACGACAATTCTGCAGCAGACGACTTTGAACGTATTTTCTATAATTGAATGGATAACCTATGACAAAAAGTGGAAAACATTGTGGCAAAAGGAGAAATTGCTCGTTTTGAGCAATTTCTTCTTTTGTCACAATGTTTTAAAAAAGCCGTCTGCTGCAGGGGCGTCAGAAAGCGTCTATATGCGGGAAAGGGTTAATGAGCAATTTCTCCTTTTGCCTCAATGTTTTCAACTTTATTCAAATGTGTTCCTTCATTTATTGAGCATTCCCATATTTTTGCCTAGATCATTCAAATTTGGTTGGGAATCCACCGTGGCTGAGTGGTACTTGTCAGGGATTTGAAACCGGGCTTCCAAGGTTCAATCCCCATTCGCGGCAAGACATCATGGTGGAGTGCCCTTGGGCAAGGTATATTTTCTAGCCTAGTGCTGGTTTGTTTACCAAGGGATCATGAATAAGTGAACCGTCGCCATGATATGACTGAAATAATGTTGAAAATGGCGTAAAATTCCAATAAAATCAAATAAATAAAGATTCTGTGTGTGTGGGAGAAAGACTTAAAACTAACCTGTGGGGATGACTGGGCGTCACTGTCACTGGTAGACTCTGATAACAAGATACTCTCCTCTGGTAAATCACAACTTAAAATAAAACAAACATACACATTTGTGATAGAGACTCCATATAAAAACGCTGAAAAAAAAGGAGAAATTACTCAAATTTAACCCTTTACCACTTGCAGACACATCAAATGACTTTGAAAAACATTGTGCCACAGTGATTTATATCTATTCAAAAATGTAACTACATGAATTACTTTGATAGAGAGTTTGCATTATGTTGCTGAGATTTGCTGTATGTGGGAAAGGGTAAAGGTTTCTGCAGTAGAAAGCTTTTGAAATGTTTTCAACTCTATCCAAAAGTAAACTTTGAACTTTAAACTTGACAAACATTACAGTTCTTTACTTGGTTGTTTTGAAAGCAGATAACTCTTAAAATAACATCTTCGGTTATTGCTTAATACACAATTTAAGTATATATTCCAAGTAAAATAAGACTCTTTAACAATCAGTTATTTTGCTAATTTCCATTGGCTGATGTAGATGAAGCAAATAACAAAACTCACTTAAAGACCAACATGTATGAATTTAATTTATTTGCCAAATTAAAATATTTCAGTTTAAATCAGTGATTTTCTCCTTTTCCAATATTGTTCTCAAATATCAAATATAGAGTTAATCAATCAAATGCATTTACTACAACACAACCGTGACCATAAATCTGACATCACGTAATGACCCATCTTTGACTTGCTGTACCTTGAATACGACTCCTGTGATGAGGGGAGTGTTTCTTGGGACATAATATCTTCATCCTCTCTAAGTTGTGGATGATTCAGATCATCTTCCTTGTTATCTGCCTCATTTTTCAAGTCATCTTCAAACTCACTATCTGTTTCATCTAGAAATGAAAAGGAAATATAATTACAAATGTATTTCTTTCTTTGACAAAGATGACTATAGATGCATTTACAGTAGAAGAGTAAAAATAAGAAAATGCAGAAAATTGTTATTGTGCAAGTTAGTACCGAGTGATAACCAAGAATCTTCCTATACTTTAAACCTTTTCAAATACAACAAATCTCTCAGCAGACGAATTAGAAACATTTTCGCCAAAAAGGTGAAAAATCTTCATAAATGAGAGTTCAATTATTAAATACAGTTGAAAACATTGTGGCAAAAGGAGAAATTGCTTATTATGAGCAGTTTCTACTTTTGCCAAAATGTTTTCAAAAGCTGTCTGATGCAGAGGAGTCACAAAGTTTCTATATGTTATAAAGAGTTAACCTAGATGCTTTATGACGCCTCTGCAGCAGACGGCTTTTTGAAAACATAGTAACAAAAGATGCAAACTGCTGCAGATCACTTTTGAAAATAATGTGACAAATAAAGAAATTGCTTATTAATACAAGTAATTTCTACTTTTGCCACAATGTTTTCCACTTTTTATGATAGGTTATCCATTATGGAGATTTTCTATTTTTTGACAAAATATGTTCAAAGTCGTCTGCTGCAGAATTGTTGTATGAGGGAAAGGGTTAAAATGATTTGGTTGAAGAAAAATTCCACAGGTTCCAATGACAATTGCCAGTCAGTGGTAAAAATATGGCCAATTCCTGGCATTAAACTCATGGCCCTGCATTGATCGAGAGACTTCATCATTTCTTTGGTTTAATGCGAAACAGGTGTTACTGCTTCTTAAATTACATACAGCTACACCACTTTCACACTAAGTGATTAATTTGAAACTTGGCCTCAGGATTTAGGTGATGATTCAAATAGGTTAGAAGGTAACTAGTCAAGTTTATAATGAAAGAAAAGACAATTTAAATGATTTTAATTGATTACCTAATAAAACAAGAGGGTCATGAGACCTTGGATTGATGCATCTGCAGCAGACAACTTTTGAAAACATTGGGACAAAGAGAAATTTATCATAATGAGAAATTTACTTTATTTGACCACAATGTTTACAACTCCATTGAATAATCCACATGTTTAATATTTATACTGCTTCTCCATATTTTAGCATAAATGTTTTCAAAAATGCCAACTGTCATATGTGGGAAATGGCAAAAGAAAGGTTTTAACCCTTTCCAACATACAACAAATCTGCAGCAGACGACTTTGAAAACAAATAGCAAAAGTATTGAAAAATCTCTCTCTTAATGAAAGTGTAATTATTGAAAAGAGTTGAAAACATTGTGGCAAAGGGAGAAATTACTTGTATTAATTAGCAATTTCTTTATTTGTCACATTGTTTTCAAGTGATCTGCAGCAGATGCGGTAGATCTCTACAAGTGGAAAAGGGTTAGTTAACCCTTTCCCTCATACGACAATTCTGCAGCAGACAACTTTGAACATATTTTGTCAAAAAATGGAAAATCTCTATAATTGAATGGATAACCTATGACTAAAAGTGGAAAACATTGTGGCAAAAGGAGAAATTGCTTGTTTTGAGCAATTTCTTCTTTTGTCACTATGTTTTCAAAAAGCCGTCTGCTGCAGGTGTCAGAAAGCGTCTATATGAGGGAAAGGGTTAAGCCAAATGTGCATACACTGGTGGGTCTTGTGGTAGATATCTTTCAGCACTGTGACCATTCTCTTCTTACCGACTGGTTTTACACCATATTTCTTAACTTCTCTCTGAAAGTAAAACAGCGCAGCTCTTTATAAATAAAATTATAAATAACTCATCTGCATCATTTTCCTACACCAACATGTTTTCCCATAACAACTTTATAAATTTATACTACAGCATTTTAAACCAACATTATGAAAAGGGAGAAATTGCTCAAGATTTGCAATTTCTCCATTTCCAACAATAATGTTTCTGGATGATTTATGTTTACAATAAATATTTTTAAAAGCAACAATTTGTTAACCCTTTCCCTCATGTAGACACTTTCTGACGACTCTGCAGCAATTGACTATTGAAAACATTGCGACAAAAGAAGAAATTGCTCAATACAAGCAATTTCACCTTTTGTCACAATGTTTTCAACTCTATTCATATTGTACTTCTTTCATTTAATGATTGATTGGGGTTTAACGGCGTTTTTCAAAAAAATATTAGTCATATCACGGCGACCACTTCACCTACTCGTGCGTTTCCTTGTTTTCCCACACCATTACACCACACAACATACTTTCCAAGCAACTGGCTACTTTTCCACATAGACTTTTAAACAGCCGATTGGTGAAAGACGAAGGACGCAGGTCACAGTGACTGTTGTCAAATGTCGGAAAGAATGTTGGCCGAGCTGGGATTTGGACTCACAACCCCTGGATTGACAGCCTGCGTCACTACCGACTGAGCTACCGGGCTTGGTGTACTTTCATTTAAAGGGAGTTTCCAAAAAATTCGGGTATGTTTTCAAAGTCATCTGCTGCAGATTTGCTGTATGTGGAAAAAGGTTAAATAGCCAATTGAAGAAATGGTTCAGACACAAGTAAAAAAAACTCCATTTTCAACAGCTTTTCAGTTATATCACAGGGCTGGTTCACGTAACCACATGTTTCCTTATGTAGAGATAGATAACTACCTTTAGTTTAAACTTATTTAGTTTACATCAATTGCGAAACAAGCTCTCAGCTTATATTTATCATGCTTGATGTCTACTTCCTTGAGGCTTAACCAGTACTTGCGCCGTTTGTGTGATCAAATCCCAAAGTCAGAACTCGCTCATCACGGGACTCAAACCCAGGACCTATGAAACTAGAGGCCGACATTCTACCACTGCACCACTGTCTTTAATTACCTTTAATATTGGAGTGTTCATTTTATCATAATTTGGCATGGGTGTAAATGGCGATGGTGGGACCCATTCTTTCTTCATGTTTGTCCTCTTGCTGTTGTTGGAAGTTGGTGTTTTGAACTTAGTAGACTGTAGGAAAAAAATAAAATAATAGAAATTACAATAACAGAAATTACAATAATAGAAATTACAATAACAGAAATTACAATAACAATTATATTCATACTGATCATGCTATTATTGGTTAGTCCTTACCAACAAGAATATTAAGTTTTTGCATAGATCTCCAACAAACAACTTTTGAAAACATTGCGGCAATTGGAGAAATTACTCATAAAATACAATTACACCAATTGCCACAATATTTACACTATCAAATAATTATATTTTCATTAGTAGAGATTTTCAATATTTGCCAAAATATTTTCAAAGCCACCTGCATTCCCCCAATCAGAAACGGTTTATTCTTTTGTTCAATATGAAATAAATTCATATCAGTTAACCCCTTAAGGGCCTTTCCCACATACAGCAAATCTGCAGCAGACGACTTTGAACACATCTGGGTAAAAACATTCTTTAAATTACTGAAAAAAAATTGAAAACAATGTGGCAAAAGGAGAAATTGCTCGGTTTGATGAAATTTCTCCTTCTGTTACAATGTTTTTTAAAAGTCGTCTGCTGCAGAGGTGTCAGAAATCGTCTATATATGGGAAAGGAATAAAATAACAACAATTAAACCTTTCCCACATACAGACATCGTTTTCTGACGCCTCTGAAGCAGACGACTTTTAAAAACATTGTGGCAAAATAAGAAATTGCTCATGACGAGCAATTTCTCCTTTTGCCACAATCTTTTCCACTTTTAGTCATTGGTTATCCATTTAATTATAGAGATTTTCCTTTTTTTGACAAAATATATGCAAAGTCGTCTGCTGCAGATTTCTTGTATGTGGGAAAGGGTTAAATTACAAGCTCCATGTTTAGGTTTTCTTATACTCTACTCATAGCATTGAATGGTTTAATCAATGGACATAAAGGTCATGTGACATTGGTGTATCCATTTTCTGTTACTGGTATAGAACAGATCTTTTATTCTTGTTGCAACTTCAAACAGCGAAGATTCAGGTGAATGAGCAGTGTGCATATGCACAGTCAAACAGTACCTCACAAGGCTTAACAAATCATCTACATTTAGTCGACTTAAAGAGATACTACTTGATGTTTTTAATGGATTGTCACTTTATGTGATGTCAAAACAGAGTTGCAAAAAGTTGTTGTAAACTGCATCTTGAATTGAATCTGCAAATTATACTGCTAGGACTTCTCTTTTCACATGTACCAGTTATATTGTATCTCAAACATGTGTGATCAATAGTTATTCATGTTTTTTAATCCAGTATGAAATGCATGCAATCCTTTTCCTTTACATATTATGTTCATAACATATTGAATATTTTGATTTTAATTTACTTTTCTTCCTATTTTCCAGATGTTACAACTCATTTAATGTCAATATTAAGTAAACAGTTATCTCTTGCCCAGGAAGAACAATTTTCTCCATTTGTCACAATATTTTCAACTCTTATCAAATAATTAAAGTGAAAATGTGGCTGATGAACACAGATGGCTGCATAACACAAGTAAAATATAGAAGAAAATGTGGTTTAGGTTAATTTTCAAGTGGCTGCATAGTACAAGTTGATTGCTTAACCCTTTCCCTCATATATGATAATTCTGCAGCAGACGACTTTGAACATGTTTTGCCAAAGAATAGAAAATCTTTATAATTGAATGGATAACCTAAGACTAAAGGTGGAAAACATTGTGGCAAATGGAGAAATTGCACGTTTTGTGCAATTTCTTCTTTTGTCACTATGTTTTCAAATAGCCGTCTGCTGCAGAGGCGTCAGAAAGTGTCTATATGAGGGAAAGGGTTAACAGAGGGGATCGCTAACACAAGTTTGACTGAACTTTCATTTTTATAGAGAGTTTACATATTCTTGCCTATATGTTTTCAAAGGTATCTGATGCAGATTTAATGTATGTAGAAAATTATTAAAAATAGTATACCTCGATGACATCATTCTGTATCTTCTGATTGACATTAAAGACAAAACTATCATCCTTATCATCAAGAAGATCAGTATCCCCCTCGTTACAGAAATCTTCAGTGTTATCGGTCGCTTGAAGCTCGATCAATGTTGTGTCATCTTTACTATCTGATAGCTGAAATTATTTATTTATTTACGATACTTCAACAATTTACCTAATACAGACAATTTTGCATCAGAATTTTGAAAACATTTTGTGAAAAGGAGAAATTGCTCAAATTTAACTTTTCCTTCTTTTCTTACAATGTTTGCAACATTTCATCAAAATGATACTTTCTTTGAACTCTTTCCCACCTGAAACTCCATTCTGAAGCAACAGACGACTTTTGAAAACAATTTGGCAAAAAGCCAAATTTCTCATTTTGCCACAATGTTTCAACTCTTTTTAAGAAGTTAGTCCCATATATATACATGGAGATTGTTCAAATTTTGCCCTGATATTTTCAAAGTTGTCTGCTGCAGATTTGTTGTATGTGGGAAAGGGTTAAACAAATTTTTTAGATATTTTCAAAGCAGATAACTTTAAAAATGATCATATCAGGTTAACAGTTAATAAAATGAAACAAAACAAGTTGTCCTGTAGCTTTATTGTTTGCATACATAATACTGGCAAGATCCCTTTAAAGTACTTCTTTTGATTCTTTTGAGTACACACAACATAGGGTCATAAGCTCAAATAAGGGTTTTAGAACATGCATCTAGAGTTGTGGTTAATCATATTTTCTTAATAGGAGATATCTCTCGTGAGCTGATATCAGTTGCCCAGACGAAATATCTAAATGAAGTAATCTCTAATATTGAAGTGCATGAAAGCACAGCTGCTATTAACAAATATTATTCCAATACTTCCTTTCCTACATATGGACGCTTTCTGACTCCTCTGCAGCAGACAGCTTCTGAAAACATTGTAGTAAAAGGAGAAATTACTCATAATGAGCCATTTTTCCTTTTGCCTAAATGTTTTCAACTCTATTCAATCATTATGATTTCATTTATAGAATATACTTTTGCCCAGATGTTTTCAAAGTTTGCAAATGATCTGTATGTGGGAAATGGTTAAGGGAAATGACATCAACTGTCATCATCTTTCATTTATTCCTGTATGTGATATACTAATTATTTACCATTGGATTTTGGTAATTGGAATTCTAGCCCTAGCAATACTCACCAACCAATTACCTTTTCCCAATTACAACAAATAAATCTGCAACAGACGACTTTGAAAGCATCTATTTAAGCAATAGTATGGAATAATTATCTATAAATGAAAGAAAAACTGCAGAATGAAGTTGAAAATATTGTGGCAAAAGGAGGAATTGCTCATTATGAGCAATTCCTCCTTTTGCCAAAATGTTTTCAAAAACCATCTGCTGCTGATGCATCTGAATGTGGAAAGAGTTAACAAACTTGTGATGATACAATTGATTGTTAAACGAGGGAAGTAATTCACTAAGGTTAGAATTCCCGTGTCAAATAACTCTATTTTTGGACAAGGCTCACTTACATTATTGTCTGATGGAAACTGTTGAGATATTACTGGACTGGAGACTTCAGGATATTCAATACCACAGTCATCAAAGTCATCCCACACATCTGAAAATACATACAGGCTCTATAAACTGATTGTGATCTGTGTACAATGTTTGGACAGTGTCACATTAACAAGAATTACGCATAATTAATTTATAAGCCTCTCCGTCCCCTTTTTTGACTATCAATACAGGTGTAAACAAAAGACAAAATGTGTTTGCAAAATTTGAAGTCGATCTTACACAGGTTTTCACCCAGAAAATAGGCTACAATCATCATCAACATATGTAACTAAGATCCAAGATTGTAAGTCCTAGCACTTGCACTTTTTGAGAACCGCTGCCAGAACAGTAACTCCTAAGTATCGTTTTTGCTAATTTCGTTGGTGAGGTAAAAACAACCTTTTGGAATTTATGACCAACAAAGAACAAGATGATTTGATATGTTCTCAACAGTTTTTCAGTTATATCACTGCCTTTCCAGGGTAATTAACCATTACTGCTGTTTTTGTTTAACCCTTTCCCACATACAACTAATTTGCAGCAGACGACTTTGAACATATTTTGTCAAAAAATGGAAAATCTCTATAATTGAATGGATAACCAATGACTATAAACTTGTGGAAAATATTGTGGCCTAAGGTGAAATTGCTCATCATGAGCAATTTTACCTTTGGTCACAATGTTTTCAAAAGTCGTCTGCTGCTATTGCGTTAAAATGTGTCTGCAGGTGGGAAAGGGTTAACCTGACAATGATGCATCAGTTGTATTGCTATCCCCCTAACCCTGAGTGCCAAAGGGAAGGAGCCATTATTACCATTTTTGAAGTTGTTGGTATGACTCGACTCGGGATATCAAATCCTGATCTCCCACTACCTAGGCAGAAGCTCAGTAGTGTAGATCGAAATCAGCCGATACATCCAAGTGGTCTTTAACCCTTTCCCAGATCCAACAAATCTTCAGCAGTTGACTTTGAAAACATGAAGGTAAAAAATATTGAATATCTCTTACAATAAAAATATTATCAGTGAATAGGGTTGAAAATATTGTGGCAAAAGGAGAAATTGCTCATTTTGAGCAATTTATTCTTTTGCAACAATGTTTTCAAATGTCGTCTGCTGCAGATTCATCAAAAAGCATCTGTATGTGGGAAAGGGTCAATGGATCTTTGCTGATCCGTAAGATATCAAAGAAGCATTCAAGAAGCCTCGTACATACAGTGTATCTTCAGATCACATGGTATTAATGTACAATTTTGTTTTACTTCACTTGTCAAAAAGCATCTGTTTGTGGGAAGGGTTAATGGATCTTTGCTGATCCGTAAGATATCAAAGAAGCAATCAAGAAGCCTCGGACATACACTGTATTTTCAGATCACATGGTATGAATGTGCAAATTTATTTTTTACCTACTTGTCAAAAAAGATAGAAGGTTGGTTTATGTAGAACGTGGATCATTTGTATATTTATTGAATTATTTTCTACAGATTGTTTTAACCCTTTCCCTCATATGACACTTCTGCAGCAGACGACTTTGAACATATTTTGTCAAAAAATGGAAAATCTCTATAATTGAATGGATAACCTATGACTAAAAGGGAAAAACATTGTGTCAAAAGGAGAAATTGCATGTTTTGTGCAATTTTTTCTTTTGTCACTATGTTTTCAAAAATCCGTCTGCTGCAGAGGCGTCAGAAAGCGTCTATATGAGGGAAAGGGTTAATTGAGAAACAGTATTCTTTTAGCTAATTTGATGATGGGTTAAACCCAACAATATCATGGAAAAGGGTAAGCACAAAGAAACACATGACAAATGAATACCTGCATGATTCCCATCAAAGGAATTGTGTGATATATCCAACGGTGCTACAAAACTTTGGTTATCTTCATCAGCATGCTGACCATCACTCACACTGCCCAAATCACTAATCAACTCTACATCAGTGTCACTTTCCTCCAGCTTTTCACTGTCTATGACTGACTTGCAACTTACTTCTTTAGCATCTGACTTGTCTAGTGAAATGTTGTTATCATTCAAATGAGAAGGTTCAATTCCTTTAGAAGGACTTTCTTCCAAACTGATTGAATCATCAGGATAACATTGAATTTTAACATCTTTTTTAGTCATAAGATCACTCTCATGAGAGCTGATTTGACGTCCTAAGTAAAAAACTTCTTTAATCATCCTGGACTTTGACTTTATCTCATCCAAATTGTCACCTGTGATTTCCAATTCATGAATATCATCATCATCACTATCAATTTGATTGATGTCTGCATGTGGTGAATTTCTTTGATCCTTCTCTCTTTTTTGAGGAGAAATTAACTCTTTATCTTGTCTTGTATTGTCAGATTCAACCTCAAACAACCTAGCTCTTACAGGTTCTTTATTAGTTTCTTCTGATGTATCAATATGATTAATAACTAGGTTAAGATTTTCACATGAATTATTTTTAATTTTGTATCTATCAATTTCACTTAATTCCATTTCATTTTCGTCTCCTGATTCAAAGTCCAAGTTAATTATACCCGAAATTTGATTAATATTTTGTTTTCTCTTTTTATTAAATAATGGGGACCTACTACAGGTTGGAGAGTCATACACTGGACTACACTGATCACTTAGTACAGGCGAGGACGGGCTGTGAAATAAATCAACATTGGAAGTGTCCATAGGCACATCAGGTTCAGTTGTTGTTTCACCATTCATACCCTTGTCTACGACTTCCATTCTACCTTGAGATGTAGAAGGTTTACCATCGTCTTCTTGATGATTATCAGGATTCAGAACCTCAAATATTTCAATGTCTTCCATTAAATAAGTATCACAGTTCTCCTCCGAGTCATTCTGATTTAAAAATGAGGTTTTAGAATCTTTACTATCCTCTTCCTTTCTTGGTTTGTCTATGCCTATGTCAGACCTATCTTTGTCTACATCTTCACCTTCCCTTATTTCCTGACTGTTATCAAGATTCATAGCAGTATTGTTTTGTAAAAAATCACTTAATTTGTCAGAATCTGAAACATCATCCGTTTTTGATATCCTCGGACTATTAGCCTCAGAGTCAGAATCAGTATTGTCAGAAATCTGTTTTCCATTGATCGAGTTACGCCTCCTTTGTGTACACATTATATCATAATAATCTTCATCGCAGATAGCCTCAGGTGTGTCCATTTCACATTCTGTATCTGTATAGCTTTTCTCTTTATCTTTTAAAATATCGTCAGTCTCACTATCGGATTCTCCCCATACATCCTTCATATTTAGCACTGGATATAACTCAACAACATCTTCATCCGACTTGCTGTGTTCAGGTTCTTCTTTTGTCATCTCATCTGTTGCTGTTATACTTCTAGTTAAGCTGCTGCATACTTCTTTCAGAGATTGTAGATTAAATTTGTCTGACAGTTCTATGAGTTCATTTTGAACAGAAGGTGTACAACCTAATTCTCCAGTATATAAATATGTAAGAAAAGCCAGTGTCGCCTCTGTAGATACTGGTAGGGATATTGATGACTGCGATGAGTCCAACAACTGTAAAAGAGTTTGAAGAGTTACATGTCAGATAGGTAAGCAATCATTTACTTAACCCTTTCCCTCATATAGACGCTTTCTGACTCCTCTGCAGCAGACGGCTTTTTGAAAACATAGTGACAAAAGAAGAAATTGCTCAAAACGAGCAATTTCTCCTTTTGACACAATGTTTTCCACTTTTAGTCATAGGTTATCCATTCAATTATAGAGGTTTTCTATTTTTGAAAAAATATGTTCAATGTCGTCTGCTGCAGAATTGTCGTATGAGGGAAAGGGTTAACCCTTTCACACATACAACACATTTACAGCAGACCATTTTGGTAACATCTAGGCAAAAATATGGACCTGTCTATAAATGAAAGTACTCCCCCGAGTGCCAAACAATGGTAAAAATATAATCCTTATTGACCATCCATCGAGTTACCATAGTTTTAAACACAAGCAAACTTGTCAGCTGATTTCCACTACACTTTAAGTTCTGCATTAAAAATACATCAGGTAATTAGATAATCTGTTAACCTGTTCCCATACTTTAAAAATGTCTATTCAAAAGTATGAGAAATCTCTTAAAATTCAAGTTGGATTATCAAAGTTGGAAACAGTGTGGCAAAAGTCATCTGTTGAAGATGTGTAAAAATATGTCTGCATGCAGGAAGGGGTTAACCCTTTCCCTCATACAGACGCTTTCTGATGCCTCTGCAGCAGACGACTTTTGAAAACATTGTGGCAAAAGAAGAAATTGCTCATGATGAGCAATTTCTCCTTTTGCCACAATGTTTTCCATTTTTAGTCATTGGTTATCCATTCAATTATAGAAACTTGCCATTTTTTTGACAAAATATGTACAAAGTCGTCTGCTGCAGATTTCTCGTATCTGGGAAAGGGTTAAATAAGTTACCTTGATGAATGTAGGAAATCTGCTAAAAAGAATCACTTTATGTCCATATACTTCGGCACCATCCAAGGTTTTGATTGACAGATCACTGAACTCTGGCTTATTGATCATCTGTGTGAAGGCCTGTAAAGTCTGTCGTCTCGAGTCCCTTAAGGATTCTTCCTAGTAAAATTAGAAAAAAACTAGAAATATCACTGAAGATGATGAATACTCCCAGCTGGTGCCTGACAATATACATATGTATGAGAAATTCAAGGGGCCATAACTCATTTAAAAATAATTCCAGTGCAACACGCCAACAATATGCACAACTAGGCTTAGTATCAATCATTCTTGTGAAGTTATATTGAATTCTGACCAAGGGTTGCTGAGAAATAGTGTTCACTAGAAATGTCCACAGACCAACGGACCGACAAACAGACCGACCGACAAGCGTGACTCCTATATAGCCCCCATATACAATGTATCTGGGGGTATAATAAAAATATACAACAGTTAGAGGTCTAAAAGATGCGTAAAATGGCATTGTACTCTTGACATAATATCACTTTTATGAGGCAACAAATAACCAAATGCATCGAATGTGGAGCTGAGTTTTTTCAGAAATTACACATGGCTTAACCCTGCATCAAAGAAGAAAACGGAGGACTCGGGTGAGATTGTACACACATGCAACAGGACCACTAATCACCAGGAAATAATAAACAGGGTATGATTTTACCCATTCTCACATACAACAAATCTGCAGCAAAGATATGGGAAATCTCTTTAAATGAAAGTATAACAAGAGATGTTTGTCAAACAAGATGCCCCCCTGAGCGCCATGTTGTCAGGATTTTTTTGGACATTTGAGTAAAATATGCATGGACCGAAATGCCAGCTGATTTGTCATTTCACATTGGATGTCTATGTGTCAGTTTTAAGATAATGACCAATGTTATGACAAGCAATAGGGTTCATCTACTGGTCAGGCCTAATCTCCAAGTCAAGTTTGAGAATCATAGGTCCAGGCATTGTTGAGTTATCACTCGGACAAGCTTTGGTCTACCGACAGACCGACTGACATGTGCAAAGCAATATACCCCTCTTCATCGAAGGGGGCATAATTATTGACTAGACCCGAAAACATTGTGGCAAATGGAGAAATTGTTAAGGGGGACACCAGATAATGCTTTTATCCAAATATTGGAGCTATTTTTTTTTTGCTGCAGAGGATATTTTTTCCAACACTTTTAAATTTAAAATTACAATCTCCTGCATTGGGGACAGTTCTGACCCCCGGGTCATCATTTGTACAGTTTTGAACTGTCCGGATGATGAATAGTTTACAGACAGACAAATAGACACAATGCTATGATGTTGGCTTAAATAACACTTTGTTAGAGTACAGCTAAAAATAGAACACATTTTCATCTATCCTTCTTGAACAATCTTTTCTCAATCACTTAGTCACAATCATTGAATTTCAATTTTATCTATTATTCTTTTCTTTTTAACACTTTACTGCATTTTGATGCATCTGCAGCATAAGACTTTTGAAAACAATGTGGCAAATGGAGAAATTGCTCATCATGGGCAATTTCTCCTTTTGTCTCGATGCTTTCAACTACTTTATTAAATTTTCATACTTTCTGTTACAGAGAATTTTCACAATTTTTCCCGAAGGCATTTTCAAAGTTGTCTGCTGCAGATTTGTTTATGTGGGAAAGAGTCAAAACAACATTATGTGAAATACCTTCAATGTAAGACTCTCCTCACAGAACCCACTAGAGTGAAGGGATATCTGAGGTGGTGAAGTGTGATAAATACCCTCACAGTTTATTACAGTTTCATCTACAGCCAGCTCTGCTAGGACTACAGCAGTTTGTGTCGAGGCTGTAAACATATCATCACCAAGGTCTGAAGGCTGTAATATTATAACAACAGAGTTAGTGATCCTTCTTTTTTGCTGAAAACTGTTGATGTCCTTAACATACAGAAAATCTGCAACAGATGATTTTTGAAAACATTGAGGCAAAAATGAAGAATTTTTTTTGAAAAGATGTGAAAACATTGATGCAAAATATAGCGGAGTAGGTTGAAATGGGTCTTTGCTTGTTATAATTCAAAAAGAATGTTTCGGCACATGTAAAAATCACAGAACTGGGTGGGTCATTTTCATGATAGCAAATTTTACGTGATTATGAAAAAAATGAATTATGAATATCCATTTTTGAAAGGCAGGAAGGCAAAGGGTAACTACTCTCTTTGGTTTAAAGAACAATTTTTTAGCATTTTCTATTTATCCCACAATTTCTTGGGATCTTATTCACAAACCTATAAACCTACCACAAGTTGATTGTATTGACTTTTTTAGGGAATGTGTGCACCATTTAAAAGAAATACCAACACGAGCGCCAACAAAAACGCTAGTTTCCTTTTTTCTAAGTCGAAAAAAGGGCATTTGTCATTAATTATTCAAGCCAGATTTATGTGACTTGGTTTGGACAAACATAGGGTTCCTAAGAACATGTGTACCAAGTCTAATTTGAAAATGTTGAATGGTTTTTGAGTTATGAGGTAAGGTTAAAGTTCTGTGACGACGTAGACGACGCCAAGGGCATCACACTACCCCGAATTTTTTTCTTCAAAAACAGTTGAGCTCAAAATGGATTCTGGTATAAGCGTAATACACTCTCCCTGGGCTTCCGAAACTAAAGTTTAGGTCATGGTAAGTGACTCTAAAAGATTACAGACGTGTCAAATACGTTGTGTACTAACTAGGATTCTCGTTTACAAAGTGACATGTAGCATAGGTATTATTGAGATTTAGGAAAATATCTGGACAAATTTGTTTACAAGTTTTTATTTTTGAAATTGGTCCGGCAAGTCAAAAATCGGTCCAGACCAGCAACTTTTCGGTTTTCCGTGGCCTGCACTCCTCATTACTTGACCCTTTCCAACCTTCAGAGATTTTTCATATGATTTTCCTAGATGTATTCAAAATCTATGTTGAAAAGGATAAAATTAACTACCTTGACTGATTTATCCAAGCAGTCTACACTAAATGACACCTCTCTTCCTGGAATGCTTGATAATCTTTTTAACCTACTGCCAATGGGTAACTCGTTAGTAACGATGGGAGGCATGAGGGAGGAGACATAGAACAGCCTAGCATCTCTTGTATCATCCTGATGGTTGGATACATGCCACAGTTGACGACCCGTCTTGAGCCTGGTGATGTTTAGTGATGACTCTTGTAATTCTGGACTGTATTCAATGTCACTCTCGTCGCTAGCCTATCAAGACAAATTTGTTGCATAGCTATAAATGTTATTACATTACCCATTATAGATGCTTTAACCAGAGGACTAGATAATGAGGGGTGATCTGGTCTATTCCATCTTTATTTATCTTATGACTCAACCAAACCCTTTGTTTTGGGTACTCAAACAAATTATCTGGCTGAGACGATTCTTTTGTGTGCCCGCAACAATGAGTTTGAGTGTCAAATAAGGATTTTGAAATACTCACCTTACCTAGTGCTCTGGCATTAATCCTTTCCCGTATATTGACAGCAGATGACTTTTGCTACAATGTTTTCACATTTATTTGAGGATTATAAAATCCTTTATAAAAATTGTGCATATTTTTGTCTAGATGTTTCCATAGTCGTCTGCTTTATTATTGTATGTATTGGTTGTACATCTGCAGCATATGTCTTTTGAACAAATTGTTGGAAAATTTCTCCTTTTCCCAGAATGTTATCATCCCTGTATCAAATATACTTCTCATTTTCCAAGTGTTACAAGTATTTCACAATTGTAGAAATATATTATATCAGGGAAGCAGTTCATGTGATTTCGATGCTGTATTTTAAATTCATGTACGTATTTCGGAAATGTCTAGCCGGTATTGGAATAATTTAACATGCCAAGTGTTAAGGAAAAAGTGAAGGATCTTTTCTATCCAGAAAAGCAATATCACTGACAACCACAATAAACCACAATAAACCTTTACAATTTCTAACTTGCAGACGCATTTTGAAGCATCTACAGCACACAGCTTTAAACAAGAGGGCCGTGAATGCCCTTAATCGCTCACCTGATTTTATTTGTTTTCACTTTAGCCATATAAGCCTCGCCCCCTGGCGGCCATATTTTTTGACCAATCAACATGACTTGAAGGAATCTGATAGAGGGTCACCCTATGAATATGAACACTTTCGGAGGAGAAGATTTTTTAAAGTTTTCACTAAAGCCATAAGGCAAAATAGCCCCACCCTGTGGCGGCCATGTTTTTCAACCAATCAACATGGCTTTAAGGAATCTGATAGTGGGTCACCTTAGGAACATTCTATAAAATTATTTGAAAATCTGCTAACCAGTTTGGGAGAAGAAGAATTTTAAAGTTTTTTTCGTTTCGTTGCAATGAAACCAAAATTCTGCATGGATTCCAAAAATTCTGGTGAGGTCATTGAGAGGATGCTTTCTGTGAAGTTTCATCCCAATTGACCCACTGGTTACTGAGAAGGAGTAGTTGATGGACGCTGGACGCCGGACAAAAGGCGATCACAATAACTCACCTTGTGCCAAAAGAAGAAATTGCGCATGATGAGCAATTTCTTCTTTTGTCACAATGTTTTCAACTCTTTTCAATAATTATACTTTTATGAAAATGTTCAATATTTATATTTAATTGTTTCTAAAATTGCTGCTGCAGATTTATTGTTTGGGGAAAGGGTTAAATGTACTGAAATATACCTCCTCAAGAAGAACAGATTGTAGTCTCTTTTCAACCCTTCTTTGCTTATTTTCCTCGGATAATGTAGTGAGAAGGCATGCATCCTCCATCCTATTCAAGATTCAAAAAATAAAAGTTATGTAAACACTTCTGATCGAGGTGTGAATAATTATCCTCTGGTCAGTTACGTGTGACAAATTGAAAAGAACAAAAGGTGAAACATAACTGTGTACATATTTTATCTTATTTTCAGAGTACTCGGTTACTTGAATTAGTAACCGATTAATCAAATGACATAGGGTAAACCGATTAACTGATAAATCCAAATCCATACCAAAGGGACACATTTCAATAGGCATTCATCCAAATTTTCAGGATTCAAACTAAATTCTGTTGGATATATTCATGATACAAAAATCTGGCTGCCAAAGATAAATCTGAAATCCTCTCCCCCTGCTACAAACTGTGTCACCTGCCAAAAGGTCAGTAAGTCAAAGAGTGAAGGTTAAATGGTGGGGAATGACCCCTGCCAAAAGGTCAGTAAGTCAAAGAGTGAAGGTTAACCCTTTCCCACCTGCAGACGCATTTTAACGCAATAGCAGCAGACGACTTTTTAAAACATTGTGGCCAAAGGTGAAATTGCTCATGATGAGCAATTTCACCTTTGGCCACAATGTTTTCCACTTATAGTCATTGGTTATCCATTTAATTATAGAGATATTCCATTTTTTGACAAAATATGTTCAATGTCGTCTGCTGCAAATTAGTTGTATGTGGGAAAGGGTTAAATGGTGGGGAATGACCCTTTTGTGACCCCTGCTATTGTAGGTGTCAAAAAATACAATGTAAAGAAATCCAAAGTTATTGTACTAAGTAACTTACACATTTTTTTTCTTTCTCTTTTTACCCTGTCCAGAGATGCCCTTAAGATTTTCCTCCAGTATATCAGTGTCACTCTTATTCTGTTCCTTCAGGGAAGACGATACTGCCAATGCAAGCTGGACATCTTCATCAAACTGACTGATAAACAACAACATGACTGTGTTTTGATTGTATAGCTTTTTCAAACAGTAAAACACTGATCTATTTTCATCTTGGTAAACACTCGTGAATAAGTTACTCATATGAACTAAAATATGTGTAAACATGATTTCACCGATGTAGATGATTTTCTGCAGTATACAAAATGTGCAATTTCTCCCTTTTCCACAATGCTTTCGGCTTTATACCATTTTTCTGATGAACTTTTATGAAGATTTGATGACAAATGAGCCATTCTATGATAAAACCAACATTATGGACTCTGCGTATTGTATCGACCCAGATCAGCCTGTGCAGTCAACACATGCTAATCCAGGCTGAACCATTCCGTCTCTGGGGGATAGAGGTAAAGAGTAACTAGTCCTGAAACAGAAATTCCACAGGACGTGAGTTTATGTCCGGGTTAGCCTGCTCGGCATGCTTAGGTTGATCCTGATCTATGTTGGCTCAAATGAGGGCTCTGGAGTGTTTAACAAATTCTAAATATGGACCTGGTGACCTAGCTTTTGACCCCACACAAGCCAGTTTAGAAAGCTTGACAGTGATTTGATGAAGATGAATGTTCTGATGAAATTTCGTGACGAATGGACATAAAATCTGGCTTCTAGTGATTATAATTGAGATAAACCCTTGATTTAAGGGAGATAACTTAATATCAAGTTCATTAGATTTTAAGAGGTTTATCCCCCTTTCCATCTAATGTGAATGATATACAGTATTTAATTGGACATAACTCTGCTGGGTTAATACTTTCCTATGGTTGTTAATATTTCCATAAAGCATTTCTGCAAAATATTCTTGTAATCAGACTAGCAGATTTAGGGGAGAATAATTGTAAAGTAATGTCATTTTCCTTCTGTCTGATGTTGTAGCAATCAGTGTTCTATAAAGAATTTAAATTGTTAAACAGTTTTAAAAGAAGACCACCAAAAGACTAGTCCTTTGAGGTCTGGTTTGACTGGCCTAGAAGTTTAGGAGCGTAAACCAAAGATAGAAGGACAAGGAGTGAGCTTAACTGTTCAGCTTTAGCTCTTGGTTAAGGTGATCTTCAAGGGTATCCAGATTTAACACCTACCCACATACAACAAATCTGCAGCAGACAACTTTGAAAACAAACTAGGTAAAATTGGAATTTGCTGATTTACAATGAAATAACAAAGGAATTTTATTTGGTAGTCTTATACAGGCAGATTTATATAGAGAAATTGCTCAAACTAATTAGTTTATTCCAATCAAACAAGGCTTTCACCTTTTATCAAAATGAATCTTAACCCATTATCATATTTCAGGAGTGCTCTGTTAAGAGCATTTATCCTTTTCCTACAATGTTTTCTGAAGTCAATGTTTTTAACCCTTTTCCCCATACAACAAATATGCAGCAGACAACTTTGACAACATCTACATTACAAAATGGAAAATGTCTGAAAACAGAAGTATAGTAATTGAATATAGTTGAAAACATCGTGGCAAAATAATGAGCAATTTCTCCTTTGATACAGTGTTTTCAAAAGTTGTATGCTGCAGATGTTCAAAATGTGTCTACATGTCGGAATAAGGTTAAAAAATACCTATCAGGTAATGAAGTTAATTGCAGGGTCAGCTTTTAACCATTTCCCACATACAATAATTCTGCAGCACTTTGAAAGCATCTCTGCATGTGGGTAAGGTTTAAATTTATATGGAAAAACATATGACTAAATTAAGAGAAAACACGACTTTCTTCTACAGTACATTATATGTATCTCTCTTAGGACGCATTAACCATTTCTCACATACAGCAAATCTGCAGCAGACGATTTTGAAAACATACCTACATACATGTATGAGGAAAATCTTTATAAAGGGAAATATAAATATTAAATGGAGTTGAAAACATTGTGGCAAATGGAGAAATTGCTCATAATGGTCGTCTGCTGCAGAGGAGTCAGAAAGTGTCTATAAATGGGAAAGGGTTAAAATCTATCTTGTGAGTGCTCAAAAGAATCATCTCATTAAGTCGATCCATTTGAGTACCCACAACATAGTATTTAGAGGTCAAATAAGGAGTTCAGAGCATGAAAAACGCCCCTTGTCTAGAGTTCAGCAAAAAGATTACAAGATAAACACTAAATATGCTGTGTTACCTTTTGGGCTCTTTAATAATCTTTCTTTTTCTGGTTTGTCCCGGCTTTGAAGCTTTTGATGTTTTACTATAATAGATAAAGAACAAAACACTTATTAATCCTTTCCTTTATTTAAACAAGAGATATCCATAAGACAGCATGCTCAACTATTTGCCATTTGATTCTATAGTTAACCCTTTCCCTCATATAGACGCTTTCTGACGCCTCTGCAGCAGACAGCTTTTTGAAAACATAGTGACAAAAGAAGAAATTGCACAGAACGTGCAATTTCTCCTTTTGCCACAATGTTTTCCACTTTTTGTCATAGGTTATCCATTCAATTATAGAGATTTTCCATTATTTTACAAAATATGTTCAAAGTCGTCTGCTGCAGAATTGTTGTATGAGGGAAAGGGTTAAAAAGTACTAATTTTCCTACAAACCTATTAACATGCTGTTGTTGACGGATGGAGTTCATATGACTGATGTCTTTATTGCATACTTGGCAGTCAAGTTTCAAGTCAATATCATTAGTGGTTACTGAGATATGTCCATGTGATAGTATCTTGCATGCAAAACTTTAACCAAAGTTTCTATGTCCAAAAAAGCCTTGCATGCAAAAAACTTAACCAACATTTCTAAGTCCGAAAAGGGGCATAATTGTATCAAAATCTGATGTAGAATTTTATAAAACATTTCTCATCATCAGTTATTGCTCCTATTGCCAATATGTTATCAACTCTATTTAATAATTTAACCCTCATTCATGGAGATTGTTCATGTTTTTGAGGTAATAAATTTAAAAGGCGTCTGCTGTAGATTTGTTGTATGTGGGAAAGGGTTAAGACGTATCATTCTTTACCTCAGTTGATCCGTAGAAGTTGAAGGTACAGCTGATGCTACCTGTTCCTGTTGTTTAACCAACTTCAACATCTCTTCCGTGCTTATGTTGTTTATAGTAGCACATCTCTTTAGATGAGTCTGTCTTGTCTGCAAATTCACAGTTTCTTTTACTATTAACCCTTTCCCTCATATAGACACTTTCTGACGTCTCTGCAGCAGACAGCTTTTTGAAAACATAGTGACAAAAGAAGACATTGCTCAAAACGAGCATTTCTCCTTTTGCCACAATGTTTTCCACTTTTAGTCATAGGTTATCCACTCAATTATAGAGATTTTCTATTTGTTGACATAATATGTTCAAAGTCTGCTGCATAATTGTCGTATGAGGGAAAGGGTTTCAACTCTTTCTCAAATGTAGATGAATATTGTAGCATCTTCATCAGATGGCTTTGGTTACCAAAGGAGAAAGTGTGCATACAACATAAGCAATGGTATTGTCATTTCTTCTCATATAACATAATCAATGTTATTATCATTTCTTCTCATACAACATAATCAATGTTATTGTCATTTCTACTCATACACCATAAGCAATGTTAATGTCATTTCTTCTCATACAACATAAGCAATGTCATTTCTTCTCATACAACATAAGCAATGTCATTTCTTCTCACACAACATAAGCAATGTC
The DNA here is from genome assembly GCA_031761405.1 of Serripes groenlandicus. Lineage (NCBI taxonomy): Eukaryota > Metazoa > Mollusca > Bivalvia > Cardiida > Cardiidae > Serripes > Serripes groenlandicus. The sequence continues at coordinate 48,723,745 of JASEVX010000006.1, forward strand.
ATTTCTTCTCACACAACATAAGCAATGTCATTTCTTCTCATACAACATAAGCAATGTCATTTCTTCTCATACAACATAAGCAATGTCATTTCATCTCATACAACATAATTTCTTCTCATACAACATAAGCAATGACATTTCTTCTCATACAACATAAGCAATATTATTGTCATTTCTTCTCATACAACATAAGCAATGGTATTATCATTTCTTCTCATACAACATAAGCAATGGTATTATCATTTCTTCTCATACACCATAAGCAATGTTATTATCCTTTCTTCTAACTCTTTACCTCTAGCTCATGTATTTTGGTGTATTTGCTGCAGACAACTTTTAAAAACATTCTGGCAAGAGAATAATTTGCTCATAATGTATAATTTCACCTTTTGCAACAATATTTTCAACTCTCAACATTAATTATACGTTCATTTACAGAAATTTTCCATATTTCAGCCTGGATGTTTTCAAAGTTGTCTGATGCAGATTTATTGTAAGTGGGAAAGGGTTAAACTAACCATATGGAAAGCATCTAAAAAGAACACAACATCTGAGTAATTTTTGAACAGCATCTTTGTTTTGTTTGGGTTTTACGCAGTTTTCAACATTAATTCAGTTTTATCACGGCGACAGTTCTCTTATTTATGATCTCTGGGTAAACAAACCAGTACTAGGCTAGGAATTGTGCATTGCCCAAGAGCACTCCACTATGACCACAGCGCTGTGACTGGGGATCGAACCTGGACCACTAACCACTAGGCCATGGCGGGTTCCTTGAACAGCATTGAATAGATCATGACTCATTTTGTACTATCCATGAAAACTTCCAAAACATGTCAAATTAAATCACTCACATTGGAAGACTTGAAAGTTTTTCTACACATGGGGCAGTCCTGAAATGTTGGTCTACTGACTTTGTCTAGCTGCTCTGCTTGTTTCCTTTCTTCTCTTTCGTTCTCCTCAATTTTGTCTATACATCTGATAAAAAGTCACAGTGACATGTTTAATTGACTTTTACAGATCTGGTTCAAATTTATTTTCTATATACAACAAATCTGTAGCAGAATTGTTAATGAACATTTTTGAAAAAGAAGGAAAAACAAAAAAGACCTTCAAGGCGTGGACTGAGTGTCTCACCCTTCTTGGAAAACCACAAATTAAATGGTAATCAATATGCAAAAACAAATTAAAGTAGATGAAACATAAAAACGTACGTGAAGATCAATCAATCAATCAATCAATCATGTCCTGATAAATGATGGAGACAAATGTTCCGATTAATTTTCATGAAGATTGACTGAAATTTACTTCTATACTATTTTCAAGGTTTTTCTAACATTTGACCTAGTGACCTAGTTTTAGCCGGCGAATGACCAAGTTTTGAATTGGACAGATATTAGATGGAGACAATTTTATGATAAACTTTCATGAAGATTGGATGAAAAATGTGACTTCTAGAGTCAATGTTAACCAAAGTTAAGGTTCTGGCCAATAATGACCTTCACCTTGGTATTTTTGCTGTAGAATCATGATGGCCCATTACCCAACAATTTATCAGACAAAGTAATTAAATTTCAGAGAAAATTTAACGAGGGGTTGCTGAGAAATAGAGAATTGATAAAGTGGCTGCCGTTGTCGAAAAAGTGACTGGTGTGTCACTCCACATTCGTGGGAGAGACAATAAAAGTATAATATAGGTTATTGACCCTGTACTGTGAAATCATCGTTGGACCGAGTTCTTGGGTTGACGTTGCAGAGCTTGGGAGGCTACGTTCACCAAAGAACGAGGTTTCAACTATTTGGTTTACGCTGTGGAGTATTTTTCTTATCTAGAGTTAATAAATCTGCTTCCAAAATCGAAACAAAAAGTTTGATTACATAAGTAGTCATTATGTTTAAAATGCCGTTTGAAAGTTTGAATTATAACGGTGACGTTGTTGTTTGAATGAAGTCATACACGTGCATGACCAATATTTTATGACTCCAAAAGTAGTTTGCTGAAGATGATCAAACATGTCACAATGTGGGAAAGGGTTAAGGACTGTCCCTACAAAACATGTCATCATGGTTGTACATGTATATAAAGGCAATTGCAATTATGACAAGTACTAATAATCATACTGTAATAAGGGTTTCAGAGATCAATAGTCTAGAAAAATAACAACATAGTAAACATATGTACATGTAAGTGCTTTCGAACGCGCCATATCTAATTAAGGAACATCGATTAACAATCCTGTCAATTCAATTTCAAAATTAGAACAATAAAAAGCAGAATTAATTTAACTTGTGGGGTGAGAACTTTTTGTAAACTTTATGATTAACCCTTTCCCTCATATAGACGCTTTTTGACGCCTCTGCAGCAGACGGCCTTTTGAAAACATTGTGACAAAAGAAGAAATTGCACAAAACGTGCAATTTCTCCTTCTGCCACTATGTTTTCCACTTTTTGTCATAGGTTATCCATTCAATTATAGAGATTATCTATGTTTTGACAAAATATGTTCAAAGTCGTCTGCTGCAGAATTGTCGTATGAGGGAAAGGGTTAAAAAGTACTAATTTTCCTACAAACCTATTAACATGCTGTTGTTGACGGATGGAGTTCATATGACTGATGTCTTTATTGCATACTTGGCACAAAACAGTCTCTTCTATCACAATTGGGTTTTCTTTTGATACATCATCAGAGGCTAAAACATATGTACACAATTCATGGTCTATTTGTTTTAAATTGACATTTTTTCTGCTGGTGAAAACTATTTTCTACTTGGTTGTCAATATATATATAAGACTTTCTGTAACTGATCTATATTTTGTGAATATTATTTGAAAAAAAGAAATTACTTTATACACCCCTGCAAACTGCTTTGCTAAAATAAACAAGAGGGCCATTATGGCCAATGGCCCTGGATCGCTCACCTGAATTATGCAATGTGATTGGAATGCCTACCACTATTACTTATTTTTTAACAACCGTTATGCCTTGAAGTAATCTTGTAGAGGGTCAACAAAGGAACATTTCAGCTAAATTATTTGGAAATGTGTGAGATATGTTTGGAGAAGAGGATTTTTAAAGTTTTCAATATAACCATATAAGGCAAAACTGGCACACCTTTTTGGCGGCTATTTTTTTTGACAAATCATCAGGGCTCTAATCTGATAAATGGGTTACCCAAGGAAAACCTCTACAAAATTATTTGGAAATTTGCCAGATACTTTTGGAGTGGAAGATTTTAAAAGATTCCACAATAACCATACAAGGCAAAACAGCCCCGACCGTCACCTGGTGGCCATGTTTTTCAACAAATCAACATGGCTTAATGGGAATAAGATAGAAGGGCACCCTAGGGACATTTCTACAAAATCATTTGGAAATCGGCCAGATATTTTTGGAGAAGAAGATTTTTAATGTTTTCTTCAATATAGCAATATAAGGCAAAACAGAGCTGCCACTAGCTTTTTTTTTTACCTATCAACATGGCTGGAAGGGTCACCCAAAGAACATTTCTACAAAAAATATTTGAAAATCGGCCTACCAGTTTCTGAGAAGAAGAATTTAAAGTGTATTTTCCTTTTGGTTGCAATGGAAACCAGAATCCTGCATTGACCCAAAATTTGAAGAAATTCTGGAGAGTACATTGAGAGGATGCTTGCTGTGAAGTTTCATCTCAATTAACTCACTGGTTACTGAGGTTTTTCAATCAATCAATATGGCTTGAACAACTTATGTAGATAGTCAATGAAGGAACAATTCTGCAAAAGGATCTTGAAATCTGACAAAAACTCAAGAATAATGGAACTAAAGTTTTTTCATCTTGCCCATGTCACCATGTTATTCAACCAATGTATTTGTTTGGCTTTTTTTTTTATTTGTAAAGGGTCGCTTCGGAACATTTCTACCTAATTATCTTACAAACTTATTAATAGAAGAATTTTTAATGCATTTGCCCCCTTTATGATGCCACAGCAACCAAAGATCTACATAGAATTTAATATTTTGAATCTTTTTAAAGGAGGACCACCAAAGGAATATAATTGGGCTTGCGTTTGATCGGACATGATCTCATTTTGAACTTAGCTTTGATATCATCAAGACAAACAGTCTCGGGTAAAAACAGCAGTTTATAGTGTCCACAAGAATTTTCTTAAATATTTGGCCTAGTGACCTATTACAAATTCCATTACTGTTTGTGATGGAAATAATATAGTTATATGACTAAACTTACCTTTCTGAGCTAACTCTAATGGATCTTTATGGTTTCCATGATTTAAATTGTATTCATCAGTGCTGAATGGATCTTTTCTGGAAGATGTCATTGGCTCCTTAAAGTCACATGATTCATTCAAATCGGCGATTTCAAAAACTGACTTTACTGCCACTCTACCCTTACATGTGGATTCATTCTTTCCAATTTTTTTAGAGCGTGATAACTTTGACTTCTTCTTTGAAGGATGATCACGTGAGCTTAACATTTTCAATTATTTTAATAAATTGTTATTTTTTAAACCAATATATATAAATTGTGTTGATTGTGTTGTTGTTTGTTTCACATAATTATATCAGGCTGTCCAACTGTCACAAGATTTATTTTCAATTTAATTCTATATAAATAATAAATGTATAATTACACCCAAAAATTATTATAAAGTTGTGACAAGTTATTTCCCCTGGTTGTGACTATCAAGTATATCCTTTAGTTCGGCTGCTATTTTTATTTTCGGTTGGCTGATTTTATTGGACCGTTCGCTGATCTCATCCAATGTTGCTGTAAAACGTTCAAATTGAGACATAACCGGCAACCCTTGCTCCAGCCTTTTCTTTTCTTCTTTCTTGTGGAAATAGTATCTAAAGAACAAATTATCGCATAAGTTAATCCCTTCTCTTTGACTGACTTTTGAGAACATTATGAAACAAGAGTTGTCAGAGGACAGCGTGCTCAACTATTTCGTGCTTGCCAATACAACCAAACTTTTTTGGGTGGTACAGAAAAAATAACCAAGTACTTTATCATACTTTTTATAAGCAAAGTACTTTATAAGACATTAAAGGGTCATTATCCTAACAAAAACCTTCACTGAATTATGCAATCTTGGCTGTTGGTGGAGGTAATGATGGTGAAAAGATAGTGTACAAGTGTTTAAGATATATGTCTAATTGTTATGAAAAAAAAATTGATTTGGTATGAATAACTAAACCAAAATTCTATATCAAAAAAGGGCCATAATTCTTTTAAAAACACCTAGAAAGAGTTATGTACTCTTGTCTGTTGATAGAGGTAATGATGGTAAATAAGTATTGTAAGTGTATAAGCTACACTCTTATGGTTTTGAAAAAAAGTAGGAAAGACTTTACCAAATTTTAAGTAAAGAAAGGGCCATAATTCTAACAAAATCCTTGACAGAGTTATGAACTCTTGTCTGTTGAAGAAAGTAATGATGGGGAACAAGTGTTTTTAAGTTTCAAAGCAATATCTCTAATGGTTTTGAGAAACAAATGGAATCGGTACAAAAGACTTAACCAAAATTCTGAGTAAAAAAAGGGCCATAATTCTTACAAAAACCTTGATAGAGTTATGTACTCTTGTCTGTTGATGAAGGTAATGATGGTGAACAACTGTTGTAAGTTTAAAAGCAATATCTCTTACGGTTTTGAAAAAAAGTGAATTGGTAAGGCTGGATTGTCGGCAAATTGACCTTGAAAATCGACAAACCAAGGTCAAGGTCAAAGAAATCATAGAAATCAATAGAACTTGTTACTGGTTACCTTCAGGCAAAATTTTAAGTTTGTAACCCTTTCCAGTGCCGAGATTTTGCCTCAACCTGAAACTTTAACCAAAATGTTGACGGACAGACAGACAGACAGACAGACGGACAACGCCAATCTATAAACCGGAATTGCTAGAGCACTCCGGCCAAAAATTTAAAAAAAAAAAAGAAATGAGCTTAACGCAAAGTTCAAAATTTCAAGAAATTCAAAAAGAAAAAAAAAACAAGAGGCCCATGAGGGCCTATGCTCTACTGGCATTGATCTGGCTGGTTTCAAAAGGAACCAATATGTCATCAATATTCAAATACCATCTAAGTTTGGTGAAGATCAGATAGTAAATGGAAGCTCTATTGTGTTCACAAGCTGTATTATAGCAATTTTGACAATTTCAAGGGCCATAATCCAGCCATGCATGGGTAGATCTGGCCGTTTTTTAGAAATGAACCAAACTCTCGTGGATATCTAACTACTGTATAAGTTTGATTGAGATACAATAACAAAAAAGGACTGTATCATGTTAACAAGCCCTATTATAGCAATTTTGTCAATTTCAAGGGCCATAATTCAGTCATGCATGGGGCGGATCTGGCTTGTTTTCGAAAGGAATCAAGCTCTCATGGATATCTAACTACTGTATAAGTTTGGTTGAGATACAATAAAAAATAAAGACTGTATCGTGTTAACAAGCTCTATTATAGCAATTTTGACCATTTCAAGGGCCATAATCCAGTCATGCATTGGCAGATCTGGCTGGTTTTCGAAAGGAACCGAGCTCTCATGGATATCTAACTACTGTATAAGTTTGGTTGAGATACAATCAAAAGTGAAGACTATCGTGTTAACAAGCTCTTTCATAGCAATTTTGACCATTTCAAGGGCCATAATCCAGTCATGCATGGGCGGATCTGTGGCTGGTTTTCGAAAGGAACCGAGCTCTCATGGATATCTGACTACTATATAAGTTTGGTTGAGATACAATCAAAAGTGAAGACTGTATCGTGTTAACAAGCTCTTTCATAGCAATTTTGACCATTTCAAGGGCCATAATCAGTCATGCATGGGCGGATCTGGCTGGTTTTCGAACGGAACCGAGCTCTCATGGATATCTAACTACTGTATAAGTTTGGTTGAGATACAATCAAAAGTGAAGACTGTATCGTGTTAACAAGCTCTTTCATAGCAATTTTGAACATTTCAAGGGCCATAATCCAGTCATGCATGGGCGGATCTGTGGCTGGTTTTCGAAAGGAACCGAGCTCTCATGGATATCTAACTACTATATAAGTTTGATTGAGATACAATCAAAAGTGAAGAATGTATCGTGTTAACAAGCTCTTTTAAATTAATTTTGACCATTTCAAGGGCCATAATCCAGTCATGAAGACCGTATCGTGTTAACAAGAAATTGTTTACGAACGGACGGACGGACGGACGCACTAACGCACGACGGACAAATCGCCACGACATAAGCCCTTCTGGCCTTTGGCCAGTAGAGCTAAAAAGAGCAAAATGCAAAAAGAAAAAAAATGTGTAAAGTTAAAAAAAAAAGAAATTTGAGCAAAACGCAAAGTTTAAAAATACAAGAAATTCAAAAACAAAATATTGAGCTAAACGCAAAGTCTAACAAGAGGGCCATGAGGCCATGGAATCGCTCACCTGAGAATGGGCTATTTAAGACATAACTCTCTCATGCTCAAGCCAAACATGTGGCTTCCAGTGTTAACAAGATTTCCCTTAAATTTGGTCTAGTGACCTAGTTTTTGACATGACATGACCCATATTCGAACTTGGCCTAGATATCATCAGGACAAACTTTCTGATAAAGTTTCAACATGCTCAAGCCAGAAATGTGGCTTCTAGAGTGTAATCAAGATTTTCCTTAAATTTGGCCTAGTGACCTAGTTTTTGACCGGACATGACCCATATTCGAACTTGGCCTAGAAATCAAAAGACAAACTTTCTAATAAAGTTTCAACATGCTCAAGTTTAAAATGTGGCTTCCAGAGTGTTAACAAGATTTTCCTTCAATTTGGCCTAATGACCTACTTTTTGACCGTACATGACCCATATTCGAACTTGGCCTAGATATCATCAAGACAAACTTTCCGACAAAGTTTCAACATGGTCAAGTTTAAAATGTGGCTTCCAGAGTGTTAACAAGATTTTCCTTCAATTTGGCCTAGTGACCTAGTTTTTGACCCGACATGACCTATATTCGAACTTGGCCTAGATATCACTATGACAAAAATTCTGACAAAGTTTCAACATGCTCAAGCCAAAAATGCGGCTTCAGGAGTGTTAACAAGATTTTCTTAAATTTGACCTAGTGACCTAGCTTTTGACCCGACATGACCTATTTTCGAACTTGGCCTAGATATCACTATGACAAACATTCTGACAAAGTTTCAACATGGTCAAGTTTAAAATGTGGCTTCCAGAGTGTTAACAAGATTTTCCTTCAATTTGGCCTAGTGACCTAGTTTTTGACCCGACATGACCTATATTCGAACTTGGCCTAGATATCACTATGACAAAAATTCTGACAAAGTTTCAACATGCTCAAGCCAAAAATACGGCTTCAGGAGTGTTAACAAGATTTTCCTTAAATTTGACCTAGTGACCTAGCTTTTGACCCCACATGACCCAGTTTCGAACTTGGCCTAGAGTTGATCGAGGTATATGTTCTGATAAACTTTTATAAAGATTGGATGCAAAATGTTGCCTCTAGTGAATTAACAAGCAAATGTTGACGACGGACGACGGACGACGGACAAAAGGCGATCACAATAACTCACCTTGAGCACTACGTGCTCTGGTGAGCTAAAAATACAAGAAATTAAAAAAAATAACAAAATACAAACGTTTTACCCCGGAACCTGTTTGATATGTTGATATGTTGAAGTACTTTATTTATGAAATGTGTGTTCACAATTTGAAATTAATCCAACAAAATATGAAGAAGCTATGTCCAATTCTCAAAATCAACCAAAAATCAAGTGTTTTACCCCCAAAAAAGGTCACACTCAGCATCTTCAGTATATAATGTGCAGAAGGGTATTAGATGTAACTATATTCCAAATATGAAAGCTCTAGGACCAGTACTTATTGAGAAATATAAAAAAAATCGAAACTTTAACTTTGAGCTAAATGCAAAATTGAAAAATACAAGAAATGAAAAAGAAAAAAATCCAAATATTTGACCCAAAAACCGGTTTGATGTGTTGAAGTACTTTATTTATGAAATGTGTGTGCACAATTTGAAATAAATCTAACAAAAAATGAGGAAGCTATAACCAAATCTCAAAGTCAACCAAAAACCACCCAAATCATGTTTTTTACCCCAAAAATAAGGTCACACTCAGTATCTTTAGCATACAATGTGTAGAAGGGTATTAGATGTAACTATATTCGAAAAATGAAAGCCCTAGTACCAGTACTTATTCAGAAAAGTTAAAGAAACGTAACTTTAACGTTGAGCTAAACGCAAATGTTTGACGCCGCCGTCCCCAGAAAAGCAACACCTTAGTCTCGCTTTCGCAACTTCATCGCAGCGAGACAAAAACCTTGACAGAGTTATGTACTCTTGTCTGTTGGTGTAGGTTATGATGGTGAATAAGTGTTGTAAGTTTCAAAGCAAAGTCTGTAATGGTTTTGACAAAATAGTGAATTGGAACAACGCCGACGTGAGTAGTATAGCTAGCCTTTCCTTCGAAAAGTCGAGCTAAAAAGGAGAAAGTTCTCATAATATGAAAGTTCTCTTTTTGCCACATTTTCAACTATTTTCCATAATTTTCAATAATTTAACTTTCCTTTATGGAGGTTTTCCATATGTTGACCTATATTTGTTACCAAGTTGTATGCTGCAGATTTGTTGTATTGGGAAAGGGGGGCAGACAGCTTTTTGAAAACATAGTGACAAAAGAAGAAATTGCACAAAACGTGCCATTTCTCCTTTTGCCACAATGTTTTCCACTTTTAGTCATAGGTTATCCATTCATTTATAGATATTTTCCATATGTTGACCTATAATTGTTACCAAGTTGTATGCTGCAGATTTGTTGTATTGGGAAAGGGGAGTTGAGCATTTCCCGTATAAATATAGACATCGTGAATTCCTTGCAAGAGAATATGCATCAACAAAGTGAAATTTCTACAAACAAACATTTTTCTACTTTTCCTGCAATGTCTCCATTTTATATGAAAAATATATAATTCCATTTTCAACATGTGTTGGGGTGTTGCCTTTTTCAATCAGATCTTTTGAAAGCAGATCAGCCTAAAATGTCATACCATGCCTCAAAGGCTCAAGTACATCTTACTTTATATACAGTATGTCATCAACCCATTCCAACATTCAGACGCTTTCTGGCACATCTGAAGCACACAACTTTGTGTTGCAAAAGAAAAAGATGCTCATTATATTGATGAGCAATTTCCCCTTTTATCATAATGTTTTCAACTTTATTAACCCATTCCAACATTCAGATGCTTTCTGGCACATCTGAAGCACACAACTTTGTGTTGCAAAAGAAAAAGATGCTCATTATATTGATGAGCAATTTCCCCTTTTGTCATAATGTTTTCAACTTTATTAACCCATTCCAACATTCAGATGCTTTCTGGCACATCTGAAGCACACAACTCTTGAAAAATTGTGGCAAAAGAAAAAGATGCTCATTATATTGATGAGCAATTTCCCCTTTTGTCACAATGTTTTCAACTTTATTAATTTCACTTTCATTTAAAAGTTATTTTTAACTATTTTGCTGAGACCTTTTCAAAGTCGGCTGCTGCTAATTTGCTGCTGACTAAAGAAAGGGTAATGTCAGCAAGACAAAGATTTTCCACTTTTTGTCATAGGTTATCCATTCAATTATAGAGATTTTCTTTTTTTTTGACAAAATATGTTCAAAGTCGTCTGCTGCAGAATTGCTGCATGAGGGAAAGGGTTAAAAGTCTGATCCAAGTTAATTGATCCCTTCCTGAAGTGGAATTATAATAAACTGTGGCTACTGCCTTTCACCTTTATATAGTTGACTATTACAGTCTCTATCCCTTTCCTACATACAACACATCTGCAGTACAATACTTTGAAAACATCTAGGCAAAATATTGAAAATTAAAAGTATTATAACAATGTATTGAAAAGAGTTGAAAACATGGCAAAAGGAGAAATGCTTTCTTTTCGTTTTGCAACAACATTCTCAAAAACTGTCTGTTGTGTCGAATGTGCTTGAATTATTGGAAAGGATTAAATCATAGACAAGAGAAAATATCCTTACATTAATCCAAAATCAAATGCTAAGGCAAATAAAACAACACTGCCACCAATGATGTTACGCCATTTCCACAGCTCAGTACCTTGCAGATAACCTTTCCTTTTGGATTTCTGCCCAATTTCTTCTACTTTCCTCATGACAATTCAAATGATTCTGTAATGATACAGTAATCAAAATAAATAAATAAACCAACTAAATAAATGCCAACTAACAAAATTACATAATATCATATAATTTGTCTCCTCAAATTGACTGCATCCAAATATAATAAAATAAACTTTGTAGATAGAATCTAGTGCTACTGGGACTACTAATACGCATTAAGTTGTCCTGGAGTGTTCCAAACAACTTTATATATATATATATATATATATTTTTTTTTTGCACCATTAGTTTGGTGTTTGTTTCAATGATGTCCGATATTAAACAGGTCTGTTCAATTTAGTTCCTTCACATTGAGGGTTTTCTCCCTAGAAAAGCTAAACTGCTTTGAAAAATTTGAGAGCAAAAACAAACACAAAAAATACTCATGCACAATTTTTCTATTTGCCAAATCTGTTCAGTTGATACAAATATAGGCATATATGATAATGCTCGATCTCCAACTAAATTAGACTACACTTTGAGCATTGATTGCTAATTGACTATAGCACGTAGTCGTACAGAGGGCTGCACTCGAACATGTATAAATTGTGTACACTGACATTGTGTCATTTAAACCTTTGTAAACCAGTCTTATCATTTAGACGCTTTTGTATATTGCAACAACTACAAAATAAAGAATTTATAATGATGAGATTTAAGAACAATCGATTACCATTCTCACTAGCTATTTATAGAACCTTTTGGAATTTCCAGAAGCCTTCTACTGCGTCATTGACTTTTTTTGAGTATCATGAGAGTTCTTTGCAAGTCAGATAGAACGCGCAATGATATTTATTATCTGCCCAAACATGAAGAAAGATAATATTTACATAATTTAACTGTATGTAGACATTATCTCAATTAATCTCAAATCTTAGTAATAGTATCAATCCGGTACCAAAGTAGCACTGACATGATAATTATTATTATTATTTGTTTTTTTTTTTTTGTTTTTTAAATCGTGAAGATATGAATGTACTGAAAATTACTACAACCATTTTGTAACATCCACTTCTGAACAAATTGTCACTGATTAAAGGACCTTTCTTTCAACAAGTTCAAAACAATGTGTGTCTGTCAACTAAATGATTTCTTCCTGTATCATTAGATTAACAAAGATTCCATTGGTACTCAGTAATTCATTCAAAAGTAGGTCTAATTTAAATGTGGTTAAGATTTTTCTTTCTTGGATGCAATATGAAAAGTCATTGACACAACCTGGGACATAGATAAGATAATATTTAAATGCTAACATACAGTTGAAAATATTCTGTTAAATAGAAAACATTCTCAAAATGAGTCTTTTTTATTTTTTTCCTATAAATATTGAAAGTATCCTGCATAGTTATCTAAATTCCGTTCTATCGTGAAAATTTCTACTTTTAAATTCATCGCACTGAAAATCTCCCCCTTCAAACCCCAATCTCCCACTTTGAGATCATGAAACTAACTCCCCCTTGAGAATGAGAAAAGGTTGGTAAGCATGGCCTTGTGGCAATTGTCAAACCAATCACCACAAAGACCAGGGTTAAAGCATACAAGATTTTGAAACTTTAGAAAGAAACTGAAAGAAAATCAAGTTTGGTGCAAGTTGAAATATTGATTGCAGGCGTTTCACCTTCTCATGTGTTAACTGGCTTTCTAACACCATTTCTCCACACAACATTTATTCCAAGCATCCAACTGCTTTTCCACATAGACTGTTTGGTGGAAGACAAATGATGCTTGTCTGTTGTCACGGTGACTTTTGTCAAACGTCAGAGAGAATGTTGGCCGAGCTGGGATTGGAACTCACAACCCCCGGTGTATTAACAGGCCGCATCGCTACTGACTGAGCTTGTTGATTGATTGATTGTTTTATGCCGCTTTCATAATTTTTTCAGTTTCCTGGGTAAGTTACCAGAACAACTGGTCCATTTATCCTGACACTAGTCAGTCATAATGCTAACCTGGCTACCTTGAGCGCAAGGAGGGCAGTTATTACTACCATTTTTTAAGTCTTGGTATGATACCACCAAGGATCAAACCTGCTACCTCCAGCACCCCAAGGTACACGCTTTACTACGACACCACAGAGGCAGTGGAAGGCTGATTATCAGAAAGGACAACTGTTATCAAAGATGAACAGCTGCAGTATAATTGGCCTTTTTTAACCTTAACCCGATGAATGACCTCTAAATGCACTTCAAATTGAGAGAAACATCTCAGATTACGAATATCTTTTGAAAAGTTTAATCAAACTACGAGACTATAGTTTCCAAATAGGTATATCGTATCTTAAATTACAGCTACTGTAAGTATTGTAGGTCGATTCTTGAATGCCAACTCAGTCATTCAAATTTAGACATAAAAACTCATTGAATAGTCTTCTCTAGCATAGTGGATTTCGTGCAATAAACTCTCCCGAAAAAAGAAAAACATGGAAATTAATCGCAAAGTGTTAAGTTCATTCAAATCAATTACAATGTTCAATTCAGGTGCTAGATTGAATTATCCAACTTTTTCACAAATGTTCATGTTTTCATGGAGGTCTGTTTCATGGGCGCTGCCATTTTTATGCATTTCCTGTAAGGACGCATTTCATTGGGTTATTTATATTACAATGGCCAATAATATTATAGTTAACAAAAACAAATTTCGATCTGTTATTGCACTACCATTAACTTTAGTCCGCGCTTCTTTAGTAAATTAAAGTTTCGCTACCTATATTTATAGCTGTTGATAAGATCTATGATAGACACTATTTTGCATGTGAAATCAAAGACACATAAATATAGGTTATATCAATTTATATTTTTATAGTTAAATAAACATTTGAGCATCTATTTTTTCAACCATCAATCTAATCACCATTATAATATTGTTTTGTTTAATATAATACTACAGTATGCTATTGAAACATACCACAAATACTTATGCATTTGTATGTCTCCAAACTGTATCTATTCTCTCCGTTTTTATATATAATATAATAACAGCTTCCTCAAGTCAATGGTAGAGCCGTTCGTACCTCGGGTGAAAACTATAATAACCAATTTATATTTAAAGAAACGGAGATTAACCAGGAAAAGCTGTTTATTACTCAAAATAAGTTACCAGTACTACTGGTCCATTTATCCTGACACAAGTCATCTAGTTGTGTCCTTTACCCAAGGATGGATTAATTTCAAGAACCTAAGATAAACCAGTGTTATATCTTTCAGGGGCGTAGCTTGGCAATAATCAGTGTGTAGGCCGTCTCACGAGAAAATTAACATTGTGGACTCTGCGTAAAGTATCGCCCTGGATCAACCTCAACATGTCACACAGGCGTACCCGGATATAACATTTTCGCCTCCTGTGGATTATCTGTTTCAGGAATCACTACTCTATACATATATTCCCCCTAAGACGGAATGTGTGGATTCCAGATTTTTTTTTAATTTATGGTCTATGGGAAATAACCCGTGTTCTTATATATATTACAATTTCTAAAGTTGTTTCCCTAAGACCATTAAACAAATGACATTTGTCAAAAGTTGTCTCCCTTAGAATATTGCAAAGGCAGCTGGGCTACGGCGTTTAAGAGCGTTTTCGACTTGTTTACTCGCGTAACGAGAGTAACTGGAGGTGAAAGTCGAACACAATCGAGTAAGCGAACTACTCGGGCTCGAACGACCCCCACTATTTCACGGGTAACATGAGATCCAAGATGGCGACGGCTGATGCACAGAAGGTCGCCATTTTGTAAACAACACAAGACTGGGGTTAGGCGTTCGTGAATTGTTTATTCGTGTCGTGTACTGCGCATGTCCAGATTTTCTACTCGAGTAACTGGAGTGCATTAGCCGAAAACGCTCTATATGATCCGCTTTGTAATTGAATGGTCTAGGGGAAACAACTCGTGCTCAGATATATTTTATTTTCTAAAGTTGTTTCCCTTAGACCATACAATTTATATAATTTTTCAAAAGTTATCTCCCTTAGACCATTGAAATGATGATTTGTATTTTAATGATTTTATGGTCTAGGGTAAATAACTTGTGCTTCAGATATATTTTATTTTCTAAAGTTGTTTCCCTTAGACC
>JASEVX010000006.1:49457216-49512216 GCA_031761405.1 Serripes groenlandicus
CTCCCCGGGTAACTATATTCGGTAACAGTTACGTATACAGCTCTCCGGTTAGCTCTATTCGGCGAATAGAGCTCTCGTACTAAATGAGGAGCTGTATTGGGGGTACTTGTTGTTTTTTTTCCGGATAGGGCTCCTCAGTTATCTGATGCAAGATAACATTCATTTAAATTCATTATATATACAAACATGCGACGAGGAGATGCAGTAGCCATGTAGTAATACTATTTGGCTGGATGGCTGGCTATTTGGTCTGTCTGTACATACCAAAAATATATTAGGGGTAGGTGGTTCTTGACATTATGAAGTTGTTTCAGTTCATTCAAAATTGTATTCTTGGGTTAAGAAGTGTATTATAGGGTTAACATGATCAAAGAAAGATCGAAGACATAACCTCACAAAGGTCTGTCTGTCTATCTGTAATAGATTCAATCAAATAATAATGTTAAAGTGATATAATTATCACGATATTTATATAGAACTTCTGTTGTTCAAAATACTCAATATTCATCTCAGAAAACAGTCAAACTCGAGTTATAGCCGTATTATTAACATTCTATATAGTCATACATATCAACGAAATCAAGCTGAAAAGAGTCAAGGTTACAAAGGTCACATTTACTAAAATACAATAATCCCCAAATTGTAATCAGTGTAAGATCATGTATATCAATACAATATATTCTACATGGTATCCTTTTATCCATCTGGAATAATTTCAAGGTCAATGCACTTACAGTCAAAGTCACCGACATAAGGTCAAATGAGGATGTGTCATGCACAGCACCCAGCTACAAACTCCAATATGTTTTTATGACCGTCTTGAAATCATTCTGTCGCAGAACCTCTAGATATGTATGCATGTACAACACATAGGTATGTCAAGTGAGCATGCCATTAGCCATTTAGCTGAAAATCAAGATCGAATACCATGCTGGCTGACCATTCAAAATCGAGTACTATGCTGACGGACCATTCAGGTTGCCATTCGGCTGATCATTTAAAGTTTTAATAACATGCTGGCTGACTGTTCAGCTTACCTTTCAAAATCGAATACCAGTCTGGGCGACAAGTATAATACCATGCTGGCTGACCATTAAGCTTATCAAAATCAAAATTCAAAATCGAATACTATTCTTGGTGACCATTCAGCTTGCCATTCAGCCGACTATTCAAAGTCATTCATTTGACCATTCAAAATCGAATACCTTGCTGGCTGACCTTTCAGCATGGCATACAACTTTGAATGGTCAGCTGAAAATGTTCTTCGTACGCTTTCTCGTACGTACTGACGGATGAACGGCACCAAAACTATAAGCCTTTTCCTCAACGGGGGCAATGAACTCATTTGGCTATATGAGTCACAGCCCAGTACCTGGTTTTCCTATGACGTCTTACAACTAGAGGGGCCTAACGTCGAGTCTGTTGTCAGAATGTGCATGGAGGTATGGACAACATATATCCGGATTGTAAAAACTCTGACGAGACTGTGCGATTGCAAATACAAGTCTGATTCTTCAATGTACTCAGAGGAATTAAGACTAGAATCACTAGAATTGGCTATGGCTCTTCCCAAACAATCCAAATAACCCAGAAACCTATATACAATATAAGTGCATTCTTAAAACTTCCAAAAAAAGAACAAAAACCTCACATATTGACCTTCATTTTGTTAAGCTATAACATCAAATCATCCTTATCCGACAGTGAATTTTACTTTGATTTTCAGAAAATACACGTTGTTCTGAAAATGGCTCTTTAGCTGTCAATATAGCTAAAAGCAAACAATGTTTTGATTACAAATCAGTCAGAGGGTATTCAAATAAATTAAAAACACATACTTTTAACGAATCTTAATTGTCCAATGAGAGCACTCAGTCTTATCAATTCATATGAAAAAGAAATAGTCTGCTTGGTGCTACGATCCGAATTGCTCCCCTTTGCCCTATTTTGATTGAATTGTTTACTGAAACAGACAATGGATTATATTTCGCGTAATATTGTTGTTTTCATTACACAGAGTAAGTTCACTCATCGGGGCTAATCTGACAAATAATAATCCGAACATCGCTGATTTGAGTGACGCCAACAGGCCAACAAAACTTGCTGATCAGTATAACGAGCTGTACGACAATGAATGGACTGACGCTATCACCTCGCTGGATTCCCGGGGAATTTCGGAGACACGGGGGCTTGAAATCCTCCGGGACATGTTAATGGTACTGATTTGTGTGTGTGTGTAAAAATAGTCTCAAAGATAAAATATTGAAAGGTGGCTTAGACCGGACATACAAGATTAATCTAGACCTGGTTAAGACAATGTTGTATAACTAATGTCATATGTAGTGTCAATTGCTTTGAACTTATGGGGGAAACCTGATAACACAAGGAAACTAAGATATACATGGTTTGACGTCCTTTTCCCAGAATGTTTTCAGGAGTCGTCAGCTACAATGACGTTAATGGTATCCGTATCAGGAAAATAGTTAAAGTAAATTTCAACAGAAATGTAGAATTGCCTGAACCAGAGAGTTTGAATCCCGGCTCGATCATTCTTTCTTTCAAATGATTGACAAAAGTCATTGGGATATCGTCATTTGTTTACCACATGAGGTTCATTCGTAGAACATGCTTGAAGGTAGCAAGCTGCCTTGGAAAATAGTGTGTGGAGTACAGGTGTGATAACGTTAACGTTAAAAAACACATGTAAGCTGAATTGGCCGCTGTGACAGAGCTGAACCATCAATCAATCCGGCCTTAACAGTTCAAGTTCAAGTTATTTATTAGTATAACATCTTCTGATAAAGCATGTAATATATAATGGTTATATTTTCAGAAAATTTACAATCTCTGTGAAAATAAAGCTGAGAAACAAATGACAGTTCTGAGTTATTCAATGGAAGGGTTCATGAAGGTATTATTTTCCTGATAGTCTTAACATTTCCCGTCGATGTTTATTTCGAACAACGCTAAAGATGTTGACACTTTTTAAATGTCCCTACGAATTCAACATAACGAGATTGGACTGTATTTTTTTAAAAAAACCAGATTGTGACAAACAATGTCCGCACATAAGCCGTTCCTTGAGAAAACCAACATTGCGTTAAGTATCGACCCGGATAAGCATAAGCATGCCGCGCAGGGTAACCCGGACAGACACTTCTCGCCTCCTGTTGATTTTCTGATTCATGAATCATTACTCTATTCCTCCATCCCCCTGATACGGAATTTGTCGGCCCGGATTAGCCTGTGCGGATTACGCGGGTTGATCTGGGTCTAAACATTACGCATAGTCCATAAAGCTGGGTTTCTCTTGGAACGGCTCATATTATCTATGGGTCAGTTTCGTAGAGAGGAGCATAATCCTTTTCCTGATATAAACGATTTTACACTTTTTTCAGCAGGCGACAAATGAAAACAATCATTTAAAAGAACACATTGCTCAAAACACACAATATCTCCATTTCCCATTATAATTTAATTAAATTCTGGTTCATAAACTTAGAATGTTCTAGACGTTATAAAAAAATCCTCAAATGGTATTTTATACAGACGACTTCAATTGGTGAGTGGAATATAGAACTCGTAGTTAAATTTATTTCCACAGAACAAGAACATACCAACACAAATGATAAAGCATTTAAAGGAAACGAGGAAGGAGAACTACAGAGACTTCTTACCAGAACTCAATCAGGTAAATACTACAGCTTTCAGAGGCCTAACTTTGTTAAATGGTATTTACTCCATGGAATAATGTCGGGGTCTGGGGAAAATCCACGCTGGAAGTGCTGTGAGCAGGAACAACCAATATATGGTTAGTGTGGGCTTAAATACAACTTCAACACATGTTTTTCAAGCGAAATCCACAAATGAAAGAAAACACAAATCCCTGAAAACCAGGAAACATTATATGAAAAGGTACAACATATACAATGGTCTTTGGGTTAAGCACTACTTAAACACTTATTTTGCCCATAGCCGTTTTACATTTTAAATACTGAAATCGTATTGTTAATGTAACCTAAAAGAAGATGTTTAAATGAGAACAATATCCGAATTTAAGTTCAGAAGGATCCGTAGTATACCCCCATACCAACTTCGCGAGTATTTTTTATTACATCTTTTAAATCTTAAGCATTTCACGTTTCGGACTGTCGCTCCCAAGGTATACTCGAACGTGTACTCGAATATACCACGCTTCGCGCCTGGCTTCTTTATTGACACGTTTGCAGCAGGCGACATTTGAAAATATTGTAATATGGAATATGTCAATTTCTCATTTCTTTTGCAACGTTAAATATCGTATCTAGGTAATAATTCCCAATCTCCAGAACTTAAGTCATTATCAAAACAGACGACTCGCATGTATATATATGAGCCGTTCCACGAGAAAACCAACATCCTTGATTCTGCGTAATATATCGACCCAGATCAGCCAGCGCAAGCAAATAGTGACCGACACAATCCTTCTCAGGGTGATAGAGGTATAGAGTAATTATTCCTGAAACAGAAAATCCAAAGAAGGCGAAAAGTGACTGACTGGGTGTCTACAATGTTGGTTTTCTCGTTGAAAGGCTAATATATTAATGTTTCAGATTCAATGTTAAAGTGTGTCTACTTCAGCCATGTTTAGATGGAATGAACCTCAGTTTGTTATGTTACATATAGCGGGGTGTTTACCCCATAAAACTATTCATAATTGATAACATGACTCGAATACAATTCATTATTAAATCTCGATGTGAAAATACTGCATTCGGACACCTAACTTCAGATGTAGAAAAAAGAACCTTCGGACATCTGACCAAAGTAAAGTTTAAGATAAATTCATACATTCAAACATTTAATAAAAGGTTCGGCCTAATACGAGCAAATTCTTTAATTATCGATTGACTTGAAAAGAAACAGTGCATAACCTGATCAGAATGTTTAAATACACAGACTGATCTAGATCTATACTGGTCGCAGTTGTCCGAAGACTGAGTTTCCAGCGTCGTGGCTCATTCAGAGAATTTGTAGTTCAGGCTATGCAAAAACAGTTTGGTAAGACAGATAATTGAGCCGTCACGCGAGAAAACCAACATTGTTTTCTTGCGTGACGGCTCTTATTTGTAAGTTAACAGGTTCGTTAATGAATTTGCATTTCAGGCTATGCAAAAACAGTTTGGTAAGACGGATATTACTAAAGTAACACAGAAGTACCAGGAGAAATGCTTGGAGCTGTGCTGGCTGATTTGTATTCAAGATCCCCCAGTCTTTATGGACTGTGACGTCGCTGTAAACGGGAAGTTGTTTGATAAGCAGTTATACAAGGAATACACGAGTACCGGGCGATTTATGGATTACTTGGTCTGGCCAGCATTGCACTTGTTCAAAGGGGGTGCAATCTTGTGTAAAGGAACGGCACAGGCTATGGTCGGAAGAGGTTAGAATAATAGTACAAGCGGAAAAGCAACGCACGTGGTCTTTGTTAATAAATTAACTTGGCGGCAATTATTTGTAGACGCTGCATTTTACGATTATTGTGTTTAACCCTTTGCAACGAATACCTTTGAGAACTATGGTGACAATGAAGAAACTCGCTCATAATGAACAACTCCACTTTTCCCTTTGACGTTCGCAACCATGTATCACAATCAAGTTGTACCTACAATCTATTCCCCCTTGTATATTTTCAAAACAAGCTCCCAATGGAATATCACATAAACTGCGCACATAATAAGCTTCTAAACTGATATATAAATGAATTCTTGATTTACATGTCCCTTTTGTTGGTAGAATTGCATTGCAAGGCTACCATAGTTACAGGTGATATTGAGGTCACGTGATGTAAATGACTGAGGACACCATTTCTACCAAAATCAGTACGCCTAGAAAATAGTGCAAACAATTATTGACTGAATTACGAATGCAAACATAAGCAAAAGTCCAATAAGTTAAAAACAAAAATCTACTTATTTTAGGTAACCAAATACAATTTTAAGTCTCTGAATGTGTAAATATCATATTTAAGTGTAATAAAGTATTAGGATATTACAACGCCATATACTCAAGTTCGTACTTAAATTGCATGAACAAATCACCCTTATAAATTGTAACCCTTTTTTCCCTCTAATAACAGAAATAGTTGAGGAAGACCTTTTTCTTCTGACAAAGTAGATTTGTTTTTAATAATAGCATGTTTGGTATAGTAGCATTGCAAGGCTACCATAGTAACGGGTGAAATTTTGAAGACACGTGATGTAAATGACTGAGGACACCATTCTTCCAAAATAAGTACGCCAAGAAAATAGTTAAAAATATTCTTTACTGAATTACGAATGCAAAGATGAGCAAAAGTCAAACAGAAAAAAACAATCCACTTATTTGATGTAACCAAACAAAATTACAAGTCTATGAATGTGTAAATATCATATTTAAGTGTAATAAAGTATTAGGATATCACTACTCCATATCAATTCAATTCAATTCAATTCATGTATTAAGTAATAAGTACATGATACTTCTTACAATAACATAAATGAAATGGAAAGACAAAAAAGTCTTTAAATTAGGCGAGAAGCCTGAAAAAAAAGAGTATAAAATACAATACAACATCTTATTTATCTATTCTTAGTTTTCGCTCTAAAGAGGCAAAATATATGTACTTACTTAAATTCAACAATTCTTTAACATTTTTTGACATTAATAAGTTTGATTCTTTTTGTAAATAGTATGTTTTCAAATACTTTTTTGGCAGTTCAGAGTATGCAGTACAAATTAGAAGGAAGTGATATTCGTTTTAAATCAAATTTCTATGGCAGACTTTGCACAGTCTTTCGTTTCTTGATTTATTTTCATATCTACCTTTTTCAATTTCTAGCTCATGAGATGAAACTCTGAATTTACAAAGAGCGACTCTTAATTTATGGTCAGCGATACAATCTAGATAGTTTTCAAATATGAAACCATGTTTAAACATACAATAAGTAATTAATCTTTGGGAATTATTAACATTTGCACACCAGCTTTGGAAGTATTGATCATAATTTTTTTTGTTCAATGCGCATTAACCGATACTTCCAATGTCTTCATGCATCCAAATTTCATTAAACCCCAATGATTCTAACAAAATTTAACATGATAAGCCCAGTTTAATCCATTATAATTAATACCACTATTTGCGTCATTTTTATTTGTTTGGAACAAACAAATATATATATATAGCTTTCTGAAGCCATACGTCTTATGGAAAAGTTCCTAAAATTCATACGCGTGAAAGTAGTACTCAATACTTGCTCTTACTTTTCAAATGTATCACGATTTTTGAAATAATGATATATTTATATCGTCTTTGTTTTCTTATGTGGTTCTTCTATTCAAAGAGAATTTGGAAATTAAATGTAATTGTGTATTTAAAATAAAATACGCGGAATAATAGAATAGGTCAAAATAAGTAATTTAACCATAATAATCTACTTCTGACCAAATCACACCGATATAATCCTACGCCTAAATATAGTACCACATTTATAAACTTGCATAATGTAAATCAAACCTGATGAAAGTATAATTTCAATTAAATCATGAAAGAATAAATATATAAAGTACAATGTTTATCCGAAAAGGCTAATTTCATGTTCCTTTGAAGAAATAGTATAACGAGAAGGAATATATACATTGGCTTTTCAAATGTAGGTCTTTGCGCGTCACATTTGTTTTATATTTTCTTTGTGTCTTGTCAGGCACATAAATATAGTATAACGAATTAAAAAACAAATATTTGCGTCATAAGATGCATTTAAAATGAGAGTGACTCATTTGCAGAGAAATCGTGATCGTCAAATTATATTTATAAATACAACAGTATGGGTTATTCTCCGTGGTAGCCAGACTTTTCGACCCTCCGACTTTTCGACCCCTGATTTCTAAGACTTTTCGACCCCTTTCTTTCGATTTCTAGTTTCCGACCCCTCGTTCAATTGTCAGTTTATACTATACAAATGTACTTTGTTGTATATTCACTATACTGTTTACAAAAAATATATTGATTATCAGTACACTATTTTTGATAATTACGTTTTCATATCTTGTAAAATTCGCTTTATTGTTCAATAAAAATATTTATATTGAATCTTCGACTTTTCGACCCTCTGTCTTTTCGACCCCTGATTTCTAAGACTTTTCGACCCCTCTGTTTCGATTCCTAGTTTCCGACCCCTTGTTCATTTGTCAGTTTATACTATAACAATGTACTTTGTTGTATATTTACTATACTGTTTACAGAAAATATATTGATTATCAGTACACTATTTTTGATAATTACGTTTTCATATCTTGTAAATTCGCTTTATTGTTCAATAAACATATTTATATTGAATCTTCGATACGTCAATGAAGGAAGCTTTAAATATTTCACCCTATTACAACAACGCATATTTATACCTAAACCTCCATAATGTAGAAGTTTTGGAGACAATAAAACTTCGTCTTTTGTCACTCTCTGTACAACATTTCGTGTGTTAAAACAGTCAACAGTCATGCAATTAATATATCACATGTGTCTGAAATAAAAACCGAAAACTGTCGTCTGCTATTACAATGGCAAAACTGACAATTCATGTCAGTCTGCTCTGTGAACAGCTCTGTGACTGTTCTCAACACAAATAAAGTTTAGTTTTGTGTTATTTGAGTTTTTATTTCTTATTTGAAGATAGTTATCATAAAATATTCGGACAAGTTGTATTTGAGCCTGGGCAAGTTAATGTTCAAAGTACTCGTCCTACTGGGCAAGTAGGTTCAGAAGTTAATGTAGAGGCCTGGGGCCTTTACTTAATAATATATATATTCATTAGATTTATTAAATATTTTGAAAGAAATGTCGGCTTTTATAATTATAACTAAACAATACATTTCAAATCGCAACTTCAGCAGTTTTCATTGTATTCATGTCTGAAATACAATCTTAAATTATGTTGCATATCTAAATGACGATCCACTGTACAAAACAAGACATCAAGCAAATTATTTAATAATGTTTCAGATTAACCAACAAGCAATCAATTGCCGATTAGCAGTTAAGCATGACTGATCATTTTACCAAGCTAAGTTAAAGACAGGTGTATGCTAAATCATCAATTAACACCTATATACGCCGATAATTGAACCAAGGGTCGAACAGTCTTAGCAATCAGGGGTCGAAAAGTCGAAGGGTCGAAAAATCTCCTTTTGTCTGGCGTCTGTCGTCCGTCAACATCTTCTCCTCAGTAACGAGTGGGTCAATTAGGATGAAAATTCACAGAAAGCATCCTCTCATTGACCTCACCAGAATTCCTTCAAATGTTTGTGATTCATGCAGAAATTATTTTAAAGAAGTGTTCCTTGGATAACCGTCTATCAGATTCCTTCAAGCCATGTTGATTGGTCGAAAAACATGGCCGCCAGGGAGCGGCGCTATTTTGCGTTATATGGCTATAGTGAAAACTCAAAAAATCTTCTCCTCCAAAAGTGTCAGGCCGATTTTCAAATAATTTTTTAGAAATGTTCCTAGGGTGACACTCTATCAGATTCCTTCAAGCCAAGTTGATTGGTCGAAAAACATGGCCGCCAAGGGGCGGGGCTTATTTGCCTGTAGAAATGTTACTTGGGAGACCATTTATCAAATTCCTTCAAGCCATGTTGATTGGTAGATCAATAGGTCAAAAAAACATGGCCGCCAGGGGGCGGGGCTATTTGGCCTTATATGGCTATAGTGAGAACTTGAAAAATCTTCTCCTCCGAATGTGTTATTTGAAGAAATGTTCCTTTGGAGACCCTCTATCAGATTCCTTCAATGCATGTTGATTGGTCGAAAAACATGGCCGATAGAGGGTGGGACATTTTGGCCTTATATGGCTATAGTGAGAACTTAAAAAATATTTTCCTCCGAAAGTGTCAGGCCGATTTTCAAATAATTGTGTAGAAATGTTTCTTCGGAGACCCCCTATCAGATTTCTTCAAGCAATGTTGACATGGCCCCCACAGGGCACTCTGCAGGTTGCATATGGAATCTTTGTGAGAATAATTGTCTTGATGTGCTTTACATTGCTTAATTCAGGTGAGCGATCTAGGGCCATCATGGCCCTCTTGTTAAGCAGGAAGCTTTTGAGTAAGATTTTAGAAAGCCCTTGGTCAATTGTGGGGGCCATAATGGTTATCCATTTGTTTTACAAGTCTTTTGAAACTTGCTAATTAAATATAATATTCACATGTATGTCTCATGATTTATTTTTATAGACAACTAAAATGGCATGTAATTTTAACGGATGCGTCATTTATTCTTTTACCCGAAGTTGTAATATTTATAAACAATGTATGGTTTATAAATCACATATCTATGCAAAGGCAAATGTTTGAACAGTTTTATGTACCCAAACAAATGTAGTGCCTTCAGCACTTACAGATGAATATGCAGCAGACAACTTATGAAAACATTGTGAAATATTCGGACCCTTTGTGACGCCTCTGCAGCAGACGACTTATGGAATTATCGTGGCATATCGGTGAAATATATATGACAAATTTGAATTTTATTTTCCTCTGAATTCGCTTGTCTGATACAATTATAATTTGGAAGACTCTCTACAAATATAATCATATTGATTGGTTGTTAAACTCGGCAATCAGGCGGATTCAGAAAAGGGGGTAAATGACAAAATTTAAAACTACATTGTTATGAAAGTGCTTGTCTGATTTCAAGATAATTTAGCAGAACTGTTAATTCAGTGATTCTATACATGTTTTAAGTATTATTGATTGGTTGAAAGTCATAGAAACCAGGTGGCATCTATAAACGAGAAATTGAACTTTGAGCTTCAAATGACATCTTATCCTTATCAACTGGAAAAATGTAAAACAAACATCACAGGAATGGTCTGTTGCCGGACCTTTTCGTAATTATGTTCACATATATATATTCTATGTAGAACTCTTGTTTGTTCGGTATCAAAAAAGGAGTAAAATTACCAATATTTAAAATTCTACTCCTCTAAATCAGCATGTCCGATTGAAAAGTTATTAAGTAGAAATGTTCCTTCAGTGACTCTCTATGAAAATCGTTCAGGCCATATTAATTGGTTGAAAAAAGGGCAACGAAGTGGCATCAGAAAGGGCAACACAACACAATTTCAAAACTCAATTTTTATGAAACTGCTTGTCTGATTTGTGCCTTCCGTGACCCTCTTCATAATTATTAAAGACGTAGTGATTGTTTGAAAGACATTAAAGGCATTGTAACAATTTGAAAGAGGACCACTTAAGGAACAATTTAAGTTTCATTTTAAGTTTGGATGATATCGGTTCAATAGTTTTGGAGGAGATGTCATTTGAAGTTAAAAGTTCATAAACCCCTTTTCTGATTCCACATACATGTAGCGGCTATCTATTTTAACCGAACAATTATGTAAAAGGTCAGTAAAAGAACACTTATGCTAAATCTTGGAATCTGAATAATAAGAATAATAAGAATGGAATTATAACGTTTTGTCATTTTGCCCCCTTTTTGATGCCACCTTGCTACCTTTTTTCAACAAATAAATTCGGCTGAACAGATTGTGTAGAGGGTCATTCAAGGAACATTTCTACCAAACTAGCTTGGAATCAGACCAGCGGATTCTGGAGGAGAAGCAATTTAAATTTAAGTCATTTGTTCTCACTTTCTGAGCCGCCACAACCAAATTTCTACACAGAATGTAAGTCTTTGAACAATTTTGAAAGAAACTTACATTTTACATTAAGTTGACATTGGTCCAGTTTAATGGTATTAGTTGTCTTTTATAGATAAAATTTTAATTTACCAATTTTGTTTTTACGCCTGGTTACTTTGATTTTGTAACCAATCCATATGGCTTGAACAAATTAAGAAGGGGATCACTGTATTAAGATTTCTATGCAATTTCCTGAAAATCAGACAATCTCTTTCAAAATAATGAATTGTTTTATTTTGTTCATGTTTCCAAATTTCTGGTGCCGCCTGGCTGCAATATTTTTCAACCAATCAGTTGAACACTTTTTGTAGAGGATCGCTCAGGATAATTTAAATCCTTGAATAACTTTGAAAGAAGAGCACCAAATGAACATTCTTGTGAAGTTATATTGAAGTTGGTCATGTGGTTTAGGAGAAGATGTTGTTTATGTTTATGTAACGATGACGACGACGGACAGAGAGTGAACTGAATAGACCATGTGAACCGAATGATATATTCGAAGTTGGGGTCAATTAATTTTCACAATACCAACAAGAATTTATGACCTTGGACAGATAAATATGTCTATATGTACTTCTGCATCTCCTCTTCAACTAAACGAGCCTAATTCTAACTTAAGTACTTTCAGTACTTTGATTACATTATATGGTCAGGCATATATTCCTATAATAGCGGCGCAATTTGGACATGGTACGGCAAGCAAAAGGTTATAGAGACAGGCTTTGTGTTGTTAGATCAGATATGTATACGACCGTTTAATATGTTTGTCGATTTGTCATGCATATTCAAATTTAAAGCTCTGAGCAGCCTAACAGTATCCAATCATTGCTTAGAGTGAGTACAGTTAATAAGATGACGCTTCCCGTGTAAATATTGAACCAAGTATTAACGATTAAAGGAAACCCAGAGCATCGTTGTTCCCCATTTAGTCCGATCAAAGTAAAAATACCCCAGAATCAAGTAGAGAAATATAGACAAATTGCAATTGCGTCAGACGGACTTTGAACAAAAAAAAATTGTGACAAAAAGAGAATTGCTTAGTGGCAAAGTCGATCATTCCTGTATACTCGGTTTTGGTCATAAACGTTCTTCAGACGCATCTGTGATACTTGGCTGTATGACCAGGTGGTGGGCAGTAAAGAACATGATCAGACGGTGTGAAAGCGCAAGCCGATCTGGATCTTCGCTGGTTAAAAATGTTGTTTGTATTGCGTGGCTTTGCTTTATATGTGTAATACATAAGAGCCGTCCCACGAGAAAACCAACATTAAGGTCTCTGCGTAATGTATCGCCTTAGATCAGGCTAATCCGGGTCGACACTCTTAGGGAGATAGAGGTATAGAGTAATGATTCATGAAACAGAAAATCCACAGAAGGCGAAAGATGTCTGTCCGGGTTAGCCTCCGCGGCATATTTAGGCTGACCCAGGTCGATATTATACGCAGAGTCCACAATGTTGGTTTTCTTGCGGGACGGCTCATAATATCATCTGATTTACAATTAAATACTCATTAATCACAAGGTCGGTTTTTCTGCGGCTATGCGCTCTTTTTTGGTAACGGAATTCACACATCTAGGCAAATGTTAACATAGTCATTAAGTAATATTTCTAATGTCGTATATATTTGAAGTCCATTTTATGTTTATTAAAAACATTATAAACTATATCGATTTCAATTTGTTTATTTGACAAAATTGTCTATTCCAAAAGTCGAGATGCGATGGTTCAGTCGGTAAAAAACGTGGACTATCGGTCCCGGGGTCCCGAGTCCGAATCCCTGGTCTCTAGGCTACATTTGATTTTAGGTCATGTCCGGTCATAAACTAGGTAATCAGACCATCTATGAGAAAAATCTTGTTCATACTCTAGAGACCGCGTTGTTTGTTTTAGCAGCTTGAGACATTGTCAGAGTGATTGTCTTCATAATATTTAGGTCAAGGTCGAAATAGATCATGTCGGTTAAAAACTAGGTCACTTGCCCGGTTTGAAGCAAAATCTTGTTAACACTCTGGAAGCCATATTTTTTTAACTTGAGCATGTTGAAACTTTATAAGACTGGATGTTTTAATAATAACTAGGCTTAGATTGAATATCGGTCTTGTTTGGTTAAAAGCTGTGTCTTTATGTCAAATGTTACATGTATTACTATGCATCCGTATGTTTAACTTGAGCATTTTGAAATGTTGTCGGAATAATTGTCTTAATTGTCTAGGCCAAGTGCGAATGTGAGTCATGTCGAATCTGATACAAGTTCTCTGGGCAAA
This sequence comes from Serripes groenlandicus, assembly GCA_031761405.1. Classification (NCBI taxonomy): domain Eukaryota; kingdom Metazoa; phylum Mollusca; class Bivalvia; order Cardiida; family Cardiidae; genus Serripes; species Serripes groenlandicus. The sequence continues at coordinate 49,471,202 of JASEVX010000006.1, forward strand.
ATGTAAGGGCAATATTTTAATATTTTATTTATAATATATTTTTTTAGCTGGTTGATAAAAATGTTTATTTTCTTTCATCCATGCACGTCCTAAAAAGGTGCCGGTGTATAAATAAATGGTTAAAATCACCTTGCGTTCTTGGTCTTTAATATGTCAAATGTCAAGCTTAACATTACTTTTAGTTTATTATGGCTTACCATGACAAAACCCTTTGACTGCAAAATTGCAAGTACCTGTAGAATACATATATTTTACTATATATCGCGAAATAAGTCAATCTCAAACTACCGCCTAAACATATAAACAGCTCGGTCTATACAGCAGATGGTCTTTGTCATACACTCGTTGGTTATATATTTATATAATTGTTGTTGTCAGAAACAGTGAGGATTTTTTTGTTATTGACTTTGACGCCGTATCTCAACATACATTTAGTTATATATGAGAGATCACGCGTATACATGATCGCTAGGTGACACACCAGTACTTGGGCTCCAGTTTGACCGCTGCGAACAGGGATCGAACCCTGGATGCCCGGCAGTAAATGCCGTGAAAAAATTCCAAGGTCAACCAGAACAATGGTTTATATGCAGAAAACGAACGATAACGTTTAGTTCATGCCGAACGCTGGTCATAAATTATTACCGTTTAATCCGTGTTAACATCTGTGTGTAAATACACCAATATGTCGCTTCTATAATAAGTTTAAAGGGGAATAGCGAGAAAAAAAGATATTTGTTAAAAAAAAATATTACCTTGATGTTTTTGCATAAAGCATTGAGAAACTCTGCCATGTAAATTAAATATTGATTACCTTTTTTGTAACTTTAAACCATTTAATGAACACTGTCACCTGCTTGCGTTGCTCATGTGTCTTTACAGCAAGTTTGCATGTGAGCCCGACTTTCAGTTCTTTAAGTACTTTGATATATTGGTGTTGATAATTCATTAAGTGCTCTGCGTTAATACTAACAATATTAATATTAACAGTTAATGACGTCGTACTGGGTCTTTGGAAAGTCTTTTTGGTTAAAAGCGGTATAAGTGAATCTGCTACATGTTAATTTCAGAAGCAGCGAACACATGTCATAATATTTACATTACAACTATGCAGGTTAGACTTACATTGTTCATCTAGTTTACGGTCGCGTGAAAGCAGGAAAAAGGGATACGGGTTCTAACGATGACAGTTATAGGAACCATTCGCAATTGTTACCGCGTGGTAATTCTAATTAAAGTGTGATGCACACAATCATTTGTACCATTTTGGACTTTGCTACCACAGATGATTACTTCGAGGACACAATTCCAAATCCAGCCTTTAAAAAGAGTTGGACAATCTATCAACATTATAATCCTAAGTTTGCGAAGATGAGCTATGTAAACACAGCTTGCCCTAACACATTAATATGATCGATTCAACGATCCCGACACCGGGTATGAGAGGAACACAGATCATTGAATTATCAATTCGATCGTAAGCTCGAACCCTGACTATGCCATTCATTTTTTCCGTTGATTGTCAAAAAGGAAATGTGACTATTTCAACCAATTGGTTTAGAATCATCAATGTAGAATGTAAGCCCATTTCCTGAGTATATTGATGTCAGCAGTTCTGGTGCGAAAAGCAATACATAGATAACAATTGATTAGGTGAAATATCCGCTCTGATATAACTCATATACTATTGAAAACGGGTTAAGGTCCAAACAACCAAATAGTCGAGCTAAACAATGTGTAATGGACGAATCTTTGTATAAGTAATATGTTATTGACGATTATATTGGAAAGCATTTGGATATTCAAATAATTTGATATAGATGAGATGGGATAATTAGTTATACATTATGTTATTGACGATTATATTGGAAAGCATTTGGATATTCAAATAATTTTATATAGATGAGATGGGATAATTAGTTATACATTATGTTATTGACGATTATATTGGAAAGCATTTGGAAATTCAAATAATTGGATATAGATGAGATGGGATAATTAGTTATACATTATGTTATTGACGATTATATTGGAAAGCATTTGGAAATTCAAATAATTGGATATAGATGAGATGGGATAATTAGTTATACATTATGTTATTGACGATTATATTGGAAAGCATTTGGAAATTCAAATAATTGGATATAGATGAGATGGGATAATTAGTTATACATTAGGGAACGAGTATCGACATTTGTACTCGGGTAATCGTTTACTCTTCCGATCGAGTACTTGTGTACTCGCAAGAAGTCAAAATGTGTTCACTTGTTCATCAAAATGTGTTCACTTGTTCATCAAAAAGTATTGTCTCTCGTTATATTCTGGCCATCGTTCACTTACTTTCAATTGTCTTTATAATTAAATTATTATGCTTGGCCTCTATATTTAATATTAGATATTTAAAGTTGTTTTACTTAAAACAAAACACTAAATAATTCAACAATTAAACCCCGATTTTTTTTTCGCGTAAACATCGAAACGTTTAGTGCAGACTTTAATACGTTTTTAAAGGCGCAAAAATAAAGCAACAGCTAGTTGAAAACGAATAGCAATGATAAACAACACCATGCTTAATAAGTGAATATTAATATCACCTATAAAAATATGAAATATAGATCAACAATAAGAAGTGGTTTGTACTGTCAGTTTTTTAATTAACCGGTGTCCGTAATATTTACATGACTAAAACTATACAAGAAGAAGGGCCGCGATCGTAAGAAAGGAAACAAATATCTCACAATTGATTTTATAATTAATGCATTCCCATTTCATTCGAATGAATAAGAATGATAGGAGATAGTTCTGATGATTTGACGAACAAGTATTTATTCAATAATTGCAACTATCCAATTAAAACGCGATGACAATTGCAAACACAATTACGACAAAAGTGTGAAATTTTGACATATTGTTGACAATTGACTGGAGATAACATTCAAATCGCTACCCGTTTGTCACGTTGATCTTCATTGACTCGTGATTGGAATCAAGTCGCCATTTAAAACGGATTAAAATGGTTCAGAAAGAGAACAACCAATTAATTAATTTTAAAGTTTTAATTCATTTACTTTTAACAGATGAAAAACAGAAAAATGGCGAAATTATAATCGAGTACTCGAATAACTATTTTGATAACGGTACTCGGACGTCCGATCGAGTACTCGGTCCCATCCCTACTATATATGATAGCTTATATATATTTTGTATATACTGCGGATGTTAAAGTCTCATACAAGACAGCAATCATAGTTTGCTTGTTAAAACTATACAATTTGATTATTTATTATTAAATGATTTCTAAATTTGTTTATACGACCGAATAAAATGACTAATTGCACGTCAGATCACACTTTTTTGTATATATATATCTTGTATATTTGTATGATATTATGAAATATATATGTTTTGGTGACTTATAGGCCCATGGGGCCGGGTGTTAATAATAATTGTTAAAGAATAAATGTATACTATAAATGCTTTGTAACACATGTCACAATAATAAACAATTTACTTTCTTACTTACTTACTTATACACATCCGATCGTTACCAATTTGATTGCTTGCCATATATGAACACAACACATCCGATCGAGACAGCATTGCTTGCGTATTAAAGACGAACAGAACACATCCGATCCTGTCATCGTTTTGTTTGTGATAATAAACGAACATAACATATCCGATTGTTACCACTGTGTTTGCTTATTATAAATGAACATAACACATGCGATCCTGGCATCGCTTTAAGGTGGCAGGGGACACATTCGGATTTGGCCCCTGTCGATATTTTATATATTAGGTGTGCTTGAAAATGAACTGATTTCTTAACTATATAACACTATATGGCATTGATTTCTTTATTGACTTCTATCAATTGATGCATACAAAATGTGGAGAAAATACGAACATTTGTATATGCTAGCTCATATCATGTTGAATAGCTTTCCAAGGGGAGGTCAATCTCAGTATCATTTGAGACTGTTGTGTGACGAGAATTCAGGTATTTCAAATAAGTTTTTCTACTAGAAGAATACGGATGACATGGTATTTTGCATACATTTCCTGGTTATGCATTGCTTGATTATTAAGTAAGTGTGCTTCAATTTTCTTTTGCATGTTTCCAGGAAGTAAGGACATGATTAGAAAATCTGCTGAAATAGTGTCATTTTAGCCCTCATTTTGGGTAGGTGGGATAGAATACACAGGGTTTGAAATTGTGTTCAGTTCTATCGAGTTGCTCAAATGTTACATGATTTTGAAAAACTGTTATATGCCATATATTGAGATATAGTTTTGACATTGTGATGGATGCTGTTTTGGAGAATTTCTCAAATAACATTTATTGGTCCGGACAAACTGAAAAGTTGCAAGTTTAGGGGTCCCCTGCCGCTCCACTGGCGTCGTGCATTCGTGAGTGCGTAAACATTTTGCTTCAAACAACTTCTTCCCTAACAACTTTACCAATTGGGATGAACCTTATTAGGAAGCATCCTCTCAATGTCTTCTCCTAAATTCCTTCATTTTCGTTGGATCCATGCACGATTCTGGTTACATGGCAACCGAAATTTTTCTCCTCCAAAACTGTTTGGCCGATTTTCAAATAATTTTGTAGAAATGTTCCTTGGATGACCTTCTATCAGATACTTTAAAGCCATGTTGACACATCATTACTTTTATGTGCCTTCATAAATGAAAAATGAATGCACGAAATAGAATATAGAACGTACACAACATAACGGAGAATGCACATAAGACAACAAAACTCTCACAGAACATAAACGTTAGTGCACTTAGCATAATAGACAAGCTATATAAAATAATAAGAAATGCACAAAACAAAATAAACAATGCACATACCATAAAACAGTATGTACACAATATAATAAAGTATGAACATGGCTTAATACATTATATACACAACATCATAAAGTATGTACATAACATAATAAAAGGTGCAAGCATTATAATACTAATCGTTATTATAAGACAGTTGAGGCGTTCCAAAGATACAGCATTGCTTGTGTTTTATAGCTGGACGAAATAGAATCGATTGTTACAGCATTGCTTGCGTATTATAACTGAACACAACACATCCGATAGTTCCAATATTGCTTGTGTATTATAGCTAAACGCAACACATCCGATACTTACAGCATTGGTTGCTTATTATAGCTGAACACAACACATACAAAGGTTACAACGTTGCATGCGAATTATAGCTGAACGGAACACATCCGATAGTTACAGCATGGCATGTGTATTACAGCTGAACGCAAAACATCCTATAGTAACAACATTTATTACGCATTATAACTGAACACAACACACCTGATAGTTCAAACATTGCTTACGTAATAAAGCTGACCACAAAACATTCGATAGTTGCAGCATTGCCTGCGTTTTATAGCTGAATGCAACACATTCGGTAATTCCAACATTGCTTGCGTATTATAACTGAATGCAACACATTCGGTAGTTACAGCATTGCCTGCGTTTTATAGCTGATTGCAACACATTCGGTAGTTCCAACATTGCTTGCGTATTAAAGCTGACCACAAGACATTCGATAGTTGCAGCATTGCCTGCGTTTTATAGCTGAATGCAACACATTCGGTAGTTCCAACATTGCTTGCGTATTATAACTGAACGCAACACATTCGGTAGTTACAGCATTGCTTGCGTATTATAGCTGAACGCATCACATTCGGTAGTTCCAACATTGCCTGCGATTTATAGCTGAACGCAAAACAACATATAGTTCCAGCATTGTTGGTGTTTTATAACTGAACAAAACACACCTGATAGTCCCAACATTGCTTGTGTATTATAAATGAACACAACACACCCGATAGTTCCAACATTGCTTGTGTATTATAACTGGACGCAACACACCCGATAGTTACAACATTGATTGTGTATCATAAGTGAACACAACAATTCGGCCCAGCTACTCAAAAGTACTGTACACACTGTGACAAAGGGAGCAATTGCCCGCCCTGCTTTCAGAGGTCGTTTTGTTTCTATTGTTGGGTGTTTTATGCCGTTTTCAACATCATTCCAGTCATACCACCCCGTCAGTTCACACACCCGTGATCCCTGGGTGAATAAACCCAGCTGTGCAATATACCTGAACACATTGGGGCAAAAGAAGCAATTGCCCGCCATGCTTTGAAATGGCGTTTTGTTTGCATTGTAGGGGTTTTGATATTGGAAGCGAGTTGTTGCATGACTAAATAAGTGTGGAAATTGGCATAAAGTATCTGCATGTGGGAAAGCGTTAGTAAGTGTTCACTGGTCTTCGCACCTCTGCAGGTTAAAACCCTTTCGGCGGTACAGTGAACGATTTTGCCATAACCCCTTTCCCACATACATAAACTCCCTATAAAATGAACTATCGAAAACATTGTGATAAAAACAGCCATTGCTCATCATGTTGTCAAAGGTCGTTTTGCTTGCATTGTTGGGGTTTTAGGCCGTTTTCAACAGCATGTATGCCCAATCGCCATCACAGTCCACATACTCATGTTTTCTGGGTGATAATACTGAAAACAGTGCGGTATAAGGAGCCATTGCTCATCATGTTTTCAAAGGTCGTTTTGAGTGCACTGTACGGAGATTTAGGCTGCTTTCAGTAGCATGTATTGCGATCACCCTCACAGTTCACAAACTCATGGGACCTGGGTGAATCAGCCCAGCTTTGCGTTAGGACTGACAACAGTGTGGAAAGAGGAGCCATTGCTTATCACGTTTACAAAGGTCACATACTCATGTTTTCTGGGTTATTCTACCCAGCTAGGCAATAGGACTGAAAACAGTGTGGTAAGAGTAGCCATTGCTCATCATGTTTACAAAGGTCGTTTTGATTGCGTTGTTGGATTTTTTAGGCCGTTTACAACAGCATTTATGTCGAATAACCCTCACTGCTCGAACACACATGCTTCCTGGGTGAATCAACCCATCTACGCGATAAGACTGAAAACAGTTTGGTATAAGGAGCCATTGCTCAAAATGTTTTCAAAGGTCGTTTTGAGTGCACTGTACGTACGTAGTTTTAGGCTGTTTTCAATAGCATGTATGTGCAATCACCCTCACAGTTCACAAACTCATGGGACCTGGGTGAATCAACCCAGCTACGCGATAACACTGAAAACAGTGTGGAAAGAGGAGCCATTGCTCACCATGATTTCAAAGGTCGTTGTGTTTGTATTGGTGGGTGTTTTACGCCGTTTTCAACATCATATATGTCAAATCACCCGCACTGTTCACATACTCATTCGTCCTGGGTGATTCGACCCAGCTACTCAATAGTACTGTACACACTGTGACAAAGGGAGCAATTGCCCGCCCTGCTTTCAGAGGTCGTTTTGTTTCTATTGTTGGGTGTTTTAGGCCGTTTTCAACATCATTCCAGTCATACCACCCCGTCAGTTTACACACCCCTGATCCCTGGGTGAATAAACCCAGCTGTGCAATATACCTGAACACATTGGGGCAAAAGAAGCAATTGCCCGCCATGCTTTGAAATGGCGTTTTGTTTGCATTGTAGGGGTTTTGATATTGGAAGCGAGTTGTTGCATGACTAAATAAGTGTGGAAATTGGCATAAAGTATCTGCATGTGGGAAAGCGTTAGTAAGTGTTCACTGGTCTTCGCACCTCTGCAGGTTAAAACCCTTTCAGCGGTACAGTGAACGATTTTGCCATAACCCCCTTTCCCACATACATAAACTCCCTATAAAATGAACTATCGAAAACATTGTGATAAAAACAGCTATTGCTCATCATGTTGTCAAAGGTCGTTTTGCTTGCATTGTTGGGGTTTTAGGCCGTTTTCAACAGCATGTATGCCCAATCGCCATCACAGTCCACATACTCATGTTTTCTGGGTGATAATACTGAAAACAGTGCGGTATAAGGAGCCATTGCTCATCATGTTTTCAAAGGTCGTTTTGAGTGCACTGTACGGAGATTTAGGCTGCTTTCAGTAGCATGTATGTGCGATCACCCTCACAGTTCACAAACTCATGGGACCTGGGTGAATCAGCCCAGCTTTGCGTTAGGACTGACAACAGTGTGGAAAGAGGAGCCATTGCTTATCACGTTTACAAAGGTCACATACTCATGTTTTCTGGGTTATTCTACCCAGCTAGGCAATAGGACTGAAAACAGGGTGGTAAGAGTAGCCATTGCTCATCATGTTTACAAAGGTCGTTTTGATTGCGTTGTTGGATTTTTTAGGCCGTTTACAACAGCATTTATGTCGAATAACCCTCACTGCTCGAACACACATGCTTCCTGGGTGAATCAACTCATATACGCGATAGGACTGAAAACAGTGTGGTATAAGGAGCCATTGCTCAAAATGTTTTCAAAGGTCGTTTTGAGTGCACTGTACGTACGGAGTTTTAGGCTGTTTTCAATAGCATGTATGTGCAATAACCCTCACAGTTCACAAACTCATGGGACCTGGGTGAATCAACGCAGCTACGCGATAACACTGAAAACAGTGTGGAAGGAGGAGCCCATTGCTCACCATGATTTCAAAGGTCGTTGTATTTGTATTGGTGGGTGTTTTACGCCGTTTTCAACATCATATATGTCAAATCACCCGCACTGTTCACATACTCATTCGTCCTGGGTGATTCGACCCAGCTACTCAATAGTACTGTACACACTCTGACAAAGGGAGCAATTGCCCGCCCTGCTTTCAGAGGTCGTTTTGTTTCTATTGTTGGGTGTTTTAGGCCGTTTTCAACATCATTCCAGTCATACCACCCCGTCAGTTCACACACCCGTGATCCCTGGGTGAATAAACCCAGCTGTGCAATATACCTGAACACATTGGGGCAAAAGAAGCAATAGCCCGCCATGCTTTGAAATGGCGTTTTGTTTGCATTGTAGGGGTTTTGATATTGGAAGCGAGTTGTTGCATGACTAAATAAGTGTGGAAATTGGCATAAAGTATCTGCGTGTGGGAAAACGTTAGTAAGTGTTCACTGGTCTTCGCACTTCTGCAGGTTAAAACCCTTTCGGCGGTACAGTGAACGATTTTCCCATAACCCCTTTCCCACATACATAAACTCCCTATAAAATGAACTATCGAAAACATTGTGATAAAAACAGCCATTGCTCATCATGTTGTCAAAGGTCGTTTTGCTTGCATTGTTGGGGTTTTAGGCCGTTTTCAACAGCATGTATGCCCAATCGCCATCACAGTCCACATACTCATGTTTTCTGGGTGATAATACTGAAAACATTGCGGTATAAGGAGCCATTGCTCATCATGTTTTCAAATGTCGTTTTGCTTGCATTGTTGGGGTTTTAGGCCGTTTTCAACAGCATGTATGCCCAATCGCCATCACAGTCCACATACTCATGTTTTCTGGTTGATAATACTGAAAACAGTGCGGTATAAGGAGCCATTGCTCATCATTTTTTCAAAGGTCGTTTTGAGTGCACTGTACGGAGATTTAGGCTGCTTTCAGTAGCATGTATGTGCGATCACCCTCACAGTTCACAAACTCATGGGACCTGGGTGAATCAGCCCAGCTTTGCGTTAGGACTGACAACAGTGTGGAAAGAGGAGCAATTGCTTATCACGTTTACAAAGGTCACATACTCATGTTTTCTGGGTTATTCTACCCAGCTAGGCAATAGGACTGAAAACAGTGTGGTAAGAGTAGCCATTGCTCATCATGTTTACAAAGGTCGTTTTGATTGCGTTGTTGGATTTTTTTAGGCCGTTTACAACAGCATTTATGTCGAATAACCCTCACTGCTCGAACACACATGCTTCCTGGGTGAATCAACCCATCTACGCGATAAGACTGAAAACAATGTGGTATAAGGAGACATTGCTCAAAATGTTTTCAAAGGTCGTTTTGAGTGCACTGTACGTACGGAGTTTTAGGCTGTTTTCAATAGCATGTATGTGAAATCACCCTCACAGTTCACAAACTCATGGGACCTGGGTGAATCAACCCAGCTACGCGATAACACTGAAAACAGTGTGGAAAGAGGAGCCATTGCTCACCATGATTTCAAAGGTCGTTGTGTTTGTATTGGTGGGTGTTTTACGCCGTTTTCAACATCATATATGTCAAATCACCCGCACTGTTCACATACTCATTCGTCCTGGGTGATTCGACCCAGCTACTCAATAGTACTGTACACACTCTGACAAAGGGAGCAATTGCCCGCCCTGCTTTCAGAGGTCGTTTTGTTTCTATTGTTGGGTGTTTTAGGCCGTTTTCAACATCATTCCTGTCATACCACCCCGTCAGTTCACACACCCGTGATCCCTGGGTGAATAAACCCAGCTGTGCAATATACCTGAACACATTGGGGCAAAAGAAGCAATTGCCCGCCATGCTTTGAAATGGCGTTTTGTTTGCATTGTAGGGGTTTTGATATTGGAAGCGAGTTGTTGCATGACTAAATAAGTGTGGAAATTGGCATAAAGTATCTGCATGTGGGAAAGCGTTAGTAAGTGTTCACTGGTCTTCGCACCTCTGCAGGTTAAAACCCTTTCGGCGGTACAGTGAACGATTTTCCCATAACCCCTTTCCCACATACATAAACTCCCTATAAAATGAACTATCGAAAACATTGTGATAAAAAACGGCCATTGCTCATCATGTTGTCAAAGGTCGTTTTGCTTGCATTGTTGGGGTTTTAGGCCGTTTTCAACAGCATGTATGCCCAATCGCCATCACAGTCCACATACTCATGTTTTCTGGGTGATAATACTGAAAACATTGCGGTATAAGGAGCCATTGCTCATCATGTTTTCAAAGGTCGTTTTGCTTGCATTGTTGGGGTTTTAGGCCGTTTTCAACAGCATGTATGCCCAATCGCCATCACAGTCCACATACTCATGTTTTCTGGGTGATAATACTGAAAACAGTGCGGTATAAGGAGCCATTGCTCATCATGTTTTCAAAGGTCGTTTTGAGTGCACTGTACGGAGATTTAGGCTGCTTTCAGTAGCATGTATGTGCGATCACCCTCACAGTTCACAAACTCATGGGACCTGGGTGAATCAGCCCAGCTTTGCGTTAGGACTGACAACAGTGTGGAAAGAGGAGCCATTGCTTATCACGTTTACAAAGGTCACATACTCATGTTTTCTGGGTTATTCTACCCAGCTAGGCAATAGGACTGAAAACAGTGTGGTAAGAGTAGCCATTGCTCATCATGTTTACAAAGGTCGTTTTGATTGCGTTGTTGGATTTTTTAGGCCGTTTACAACAGCATTTATGTCGAATAACCCTCACTGCTCGAACACACATGCTTCCTGGGTGAATCAACCCATCTACGCGATAAGACTGAAAACAGTGTGGTATAAGGAGCCATTGCTCAAAATGTTTTCAAAGGTCGTTTTGAGTGCACTGTACGTACGGAGTTTTAGGCTGTTTTCAATAGCATGTATGTGCAATCACCCTCACAGTTCACAAACTCATGGGACCTGGGTGAATCAACCCAGCTACGCGATAACACTGAAAACAGTGTGGAAAGAGGAGCCATTGCTCACCATGATTTCAAAGGTCGTTGTGTTTGTATTGGTGGGTGTTTTACGCCGTTTTCAACATCATATATGTCAAATCACCCGCACTGTTCACATACTCATTCGTCCTGGGTGATTCGACCCAGCTACTCAATAGTACTGTACACAATGTGACAAAGGGAGCAATTGCCCGCCCTGCTTTCAGAGGTCGTTTTGTTTCTATTGTTGGGTGTTTTAGGCCGTTTTCAACATCATTCCAGTCATACCACCCCGTCAGTTCACACACCCGTGATCCCTGGGTGAATAAACCCAGCTGTGCAATATACCTGAACACATTGGGGCAAAAGAAGCAATTGCCCGCCATGCTTTGAAATGGCGTTTTGTTTGCATTGTAGGGGTTTTGATATTGGAAGCGAGTTGTTGCATGACTAAATAAGTGTGGAAATTGGCATAAAGTATCTGCATGTGGGAAAGCGTTAGTAAGTGTTCACTGGTCTTCGCACCTCTGCAGGTTAAACCCCTTTCGGCGGTACAGTGAACGATTTTCCCATAACCCCTTTCCCACATACATAAACTCCCTATAAAATTAACTATTGAAAACATTGTGATAAAAACAGCCATTGCTCATCATGTTGTCAAAGATCGTTTTGCTTGCATTGTTGGGGTTTTAGGCCGTTTTCAACAGCATGTATGCCCAATCGCCATCACAGTCCACATACTCATGTTTTCTGGGTGATAATACTGAAAACATTGCGGTATAAGGAGCCATTGCTCATCATGTTTTCAAAGGTCGTTTTGAGTGCACTGTACGGAGATTTAGGCTGCTTTCAGTAGAATGTATGTGCGATCACCCTCACAGTTCACAAACTCATGGGACCTGGGTGAATCAGCCCAGCTTTGCGTTAGGACTGACAACAGTGTGGAAAGAGGAGCCATTGCTTATCACGTTTACAAAGGTCACATACTCATGTTTTCTGGGTTATTCTACCCAGCTAGGCAATAGGACTGAAAACAGGGTGGTAAGAGTAGCCATTGCTCATCATGTTTACAAAGGTCGTTTTGATTGCGTTGTTGGATTTTTTAGGCCGTTTACAACAGCATTTATGTCGAATAACCCTCACTGCTCGAACACACATGCTTCCTGGGTGAATCAACTCATATACGCGATAGGACTGAAAACAGTGTGGTATAAGGAGCCATTGCTCAAAATGTTTTCAAAGGTCGTTTTGAGTGCACTGTACGTACGGAGTTTTAGGCTGTTTTCAATAGCATGTATGTGCAATAACCCTCACAGTTCACAAACTCATGGGACCTGGGTGAATCAACCCAGCTACGCGATAACACTGAAAACAGTGTGGAAGGAGGAGCCCATTGCTCACCATGATTTCAAAGGTCGTTGTATTTGTATTGGTGGGTGTTTTACGCCGTTTTCAACATCATATATGTCAAATCACCCGCACTGTTCACATACTCATTCGTCCTGGGTGATTCGACCCAGCTACTCAATAGTACTGTACACACTCTGACAAAGGGAGCAATTGCCCGCCCTGCTTTCAGAGGTCGTTTTGTTTCTATTGTTGGGTGTTTTAGGCCGTTTTCAACATCATTCCAGTCATACCACCCCGTCAGTTCACACACCCGTGATCCCTGGGTGAATAAACCCAGCTGTGCAATATACCTGAACACATTGGGGCAAAAGAAGCAATAGCCCGCCATGCTTTGAAATGGCGTTTTGTTTGCATTGTAGGGGTTTTGATATTGGAAGCGAGTTGTTGCATGACTAAATAAGTGTGGAAATTGGCATAAAGTATCTGCGTGTGGGAAAACGTTAGTAAGTGTTCACTGGTCTTCGCACTTCTGCAGGTTAAAACCCTTTCGGCGGTACAGTGAACGATTTTCCCATAACCCCTTTCCCACATACATAAACTCCCTATAAAATGAACTATCGAAAACATTGTGATAAAAACAGCCATTGCTCATCATGTTGTCAAAGGTCGTTTTGCTTGCATTGTTGGGGTTTTAGGCCGTTTTCAACAGCATGTATGCCCAATCGCCATCACAGTCCACATACTCATGTTTTCTGGGTGATAATACTGAAAACATTGCGGTATAAGGAGCCATTGCTCATCATGTTTTCAAATGTCGTTTTGCTTGCATTGTTGGGGTTTTAGGCCGTTTTCAACAGCATGTATGCCCAATCGCCATCACAGTCCACATACTCATGTTTTCTGGTTGATAATACTGAAAACAGTGCGGTATAAGGAGCCATTGCTCATCATTTTTTCAAAGGTCGTTTTGAGTGCACTGTACGGAGATTTAGGCTGCTTTCAGTAGCATGTATGTGCGATCACCCTCACAGTTCACAAACTCATGGGACCTGGGTGAATCAGCCCAGCTTTGCGTTAGGACTGACAACAGTGTGGAAAGAGGAGCAATTGCTTATCACGTTTACAAAGGTCACATACTCATGTTTTCTGGGTTATTCTACCCAGCTAGGCAATAGGACTGAAAACAGTGTGGTAAGAGTAGCCATTGCTCATCATGTTTACAAAGGTCGTTTTGATTGCGTTGTTGGATTTTTTTAGGCCGTTTACAACAGCATTTATGTCGAATAACCCTCACTGCTCGAACACACATGCTTCCTGGGTGAATCAACCCATCTACGCGATAAGACTGAAAACAATGTGGTATAAGGAGACATTGCTCAAAATGTTTTCAAAGGTCGTTTTGAGTGCACTGTACGTACGGAGTTTTAGGCTGTTTTCAATAGCATGTATGTGAAATCACCCTCACAGTTCACAAACTCATGGGACCTGGGTGAATCAACCCAGCTACGCGATAACACTGAAAACAGTGTGGAAAGAGGAGCCATTGCTCACCATGATTTCAAAGGTCGTTGTGTTTGTATTGGTGGGTGTTTTACGCCGTTTTCAACATCATATATGTCAAATCACCCGCACTGTTCACATACTCATTCGTCCTGGGTGATTCGACCCAGCTACTCAATAGTACTGTACACACTCTGACAAAGGGAGCAATTGCCCGCCCTGCTTTCAGAGGTCGTTTTGTTTCTATTGTTGGGTGTTTTAGGCCGTTTTCAACATCATTCCTGTCATACCACCCCGTCAGTTCACACACCCGTGATCCCTGGGTGAATAAACCCAGCTGTGCAATATACCTGAACACATTGGGGCAAAAGAAGCAATTGCCCGCCATGCTTTGAAATGGCGTTTTGTTTGCATTGTAGGGGTTTTGATATTGGAAGCGAGTTGTTGCATGACTAAATAAGTGTGGAAATTGGCATAAAGTATCTGCATGTGGGAAAGCGTTAGTAAGTGTTCACTGGTCTTCGCACCTCTGCAGGTTAAAACCCTTTCGGCGGTACAGTGAACGATTTTCCCATAACCCCTTTCCCACATACATAAACTCCCTATAAAATGAACTATCGAAAACATTGTGATAAAAAACGGCCATTGCTCATCATGTTGTCAAAGGTCGTTTTGCTTGCATTGTTGGGGTTTTAGGCCGTTTTCAACAGCATGTATGCCCAATCGCCATCACAGTCCACATACTCATGTTTTCTGGGTGATAATACTGAAAACATTGCGGTATAAGGAGCCATTGCTCATCATGTTTTCAAAGGTCGTTTTGCTTGCATTGTTGGGGTTTTAGGCCGTTTTCAACAGCATGTATGCCCAATCGCCATCACAGTCCACATACTCATGTTTTCTGGGTGATAATACTGAAAACAGTGCGGTATAAGGAGCCATTGCTCATCATGTTTTCAAAGGTCGTTTTGAGTGCACTGTACGGAGATTTAGGCTGCTTTCAGTAGCATGTATGTGCGATCACCCTCACAGTTCACAAACTCATGGGACCTGGGTGAATCAGCCCAGCTTTGCGTTAGGACTGACAACAGTGTGGAAAGAGGAGCCATTGCTTATCACGTTTACAAAGGTCACATACTCATGTTTTCTGGGTTATTCTACCCAGCTAGGCAATAGGACTGAAAACAGTGTGGTAAGAGTAGCCATTGCTCATCATGTTTACAAAGGTCGTTTTGATTGCGTTGTTGGATTTTTTAGGCCGTTTACAACAGCATTTATGTCGAATAACCCTCACTGCTCGAACACACATGCTTCCTGGGTGAATCAACCCATCTACGCGATAAGACTGAAAACAGTGTGGTATAAGGAGCCATTGCTCAAAATGTTTTCAAAGGTCGTTTTGAGTGCACTGTACGTACGGAGTTTTAGGCTGTTTTCAATAGCATGTATGTGCAATCACCCTCACAGTTCACAAACTCATGGGACCTGGGTGAATCAACCCAGCTACGCGATAACACTGAAAACAGTGTGGAAAGAGGAGCCATTGCTCACCATGATTTCAAAGGTCGTTGTGTTTGTATTGGTGGGTGTTTTACGCCGTTTTCAACATCATATATGTCAAATCACCCGCACTGTTCACATACTCATTCGTCCTGGGTGATTCGACCCAGCTACTCAATAGTACTGTACACAATGTGACAAAGGGAGCAATTGCCCGCCCTGCTTTCAGAGGTCGTTTTGTTTCTATTGTTGGGTGTTTTAGGCCGTTTTCAACATCATTCCAGTCATACCACCCCGTCAGTTCACACACCCGTGATCCCTGGGTGAATAAACCCAGCTGTGCAATATACCTGAACACATTGGGGCAAAAGAAGCAATTGCCCGCCATGCTTTGAAATGGCGTTTTGTTTGCATTGTAGGGGTTTTGATATTGGAAGCGAGTTGTTGCATGACTAAATAAGTGTGGAAATTGGCATAAAGTATCTGCATGTGGGAAAGCGTTAGTAAGTGTTCACTGGTCTTCGCACCTCTGCAGGTTAAACCCCTTTCGGCGGTACAGTGAACGATTTTCCCATAACCCCTTTCCCACATACATAAACTCCCTATAAAATTAACTATTGAAAACATTGTGATAAAAACAGCCATTGCTCATCATGTTGTCAAAGATCGTTTTGCTTGCATTGTTGGGGTTTTAGGCCGTTTTCAACAGCATGTATGCCCAATCGCCATCACAGTCCACATACTCATGTTTTCTGGGTGATAATACTGAAAACATTGCGGTATAAGGAGCCATTGCTCATCATGTTTTCAAAGGTCGTTTTGAGTGCACTGTACGGAGATTTAGGCTGCTTTCAGTAGCATGTATGTGCGATCACCCTCACAGTTCACAAACTCATGGGACCTGGGTGAATCAGCCCAGCTTTGCGTTAGGACTGACAACAGTGTGGAAAGAGGAGCCATTGCTTATCACGTTTACAAAGGTCACATACTCATGTTTTCTGGGTTATTCTACCCAGCTAGGCAATAGGACTGAAAACAGTGTGGTAAGAGTAGCCATTGCTCATCATGTTTACAAAGGTCGTTTTGATTGCGTTGTTGGATTTTTTAGGCCGTTTACAACAGCATTTATGTCGAATAACCCTCACTGCTCGAACACACATGCTTCCTGGGTGAATCTACCCATCTACGCGATAAGACTGAAAACAGTGTGGTATAAGGAGCCATTGCTCAAAATGTTTTCAAAGGTCGTTTTGAGTGCACTGTACGTACGGAGTTTTAGGCTGCTTTCAGTAGCATGTATGTGCGATCACCCTCACAGTTCACAAACTCATGGGACCTGGGTGAATCAGCCCAGCTTTGCGTTAGGACTGACAACAGTGTGGAAAGAGGAGCCATTGCTTATCGCGTTTACAAAGGTCACATACTCATGTTTTCTGGGTTATTCTACCCAGCTAGGCAATAGGACTGAAAACAGTGTGGTAAGAGTAGCCATTGCTCATCATGTTTACAAAGGTCGTTTTGATTGCGTTGTTGGATTTTTTAGGCCGTTTACAACAGCATTTATGTCGAATAACCCTCACTGCTCGAACACACATGCTTCCTGGGTGAATCAACCCATCTACGCGATAAGACTGAAAACAGTGTGGTATAAGGAGCCATTGCTCAAAATGTTTTCAAAGGTCATTTTGAGTGCACTGTATGTACGGAGTTTTAGGCTGTTTCCAATAGCATGTATGTGCAATCACCCTCACAGTTCACAAACTCATGGGACCTGGGTGAATCATCCCAGCTACGCGATAACACTGAAAACAGTGTGGAAAGAGGAGCCATTGCTCACCATGATTTCAAAGGTCGTTGTGTTTGTATTGGTGGGTGTTTTACGCCGTTTTCAACATCATATATGTCAAATCACCCGCACTGTTCACATACTCATTCGTCCTGGGTGATTCGACCCAGCTACTCAATAGTACTGTACACAATGTGACATAGGGAGCAATTGCCCGCCCTGCTT
The DNA here is from genome assembly GCA_031761405.1 of Serripes groenlandicus. Lineage (NCBI taxonomy): Eukaryota > Metazoa > Mollusca > Bivalvia > Cardiida > Cardiidae > Serripes > Serripes groenlandicus. Next base: position 49,489,045 of record JASEVX010000006.1, read on the forward strand.
TCAGAGGTCGTTTTGTTTCTATTGTTGGGGTGTTTTAGGCCGTTTTCAACATCATTCCAGTCAAACCACCCCGTCAGTTTACACACCCGTGATCCCTGGGTGAATAAACCCAGCTGTGCAATATACCTGAACACATTGGGGCAAAAGAAGCAATTGCCCGCCATGCCTAAATCTCCGTACAGTGCACTCAAAACGACCTTTGAAAACATGATGAGCAATGGCTCCTTATACCGCACTGTTTTCAGTATTATCACCCAGAAAACATGAGTATGTGGACTGTGATGGCGATTGGGCATACATGCTGTTGAAAACGGACTAAAACGCCAACAATGCAAGCAAAACAACCTTTGACAACATGATGAGCAATGGCTGTTTTTATCACAATGTTTTCGATAGTTCATTTTATAGGGAGTTTATGTATGTGGGAAAGGGGTTATGGGAAAATCGTTCACTGTACCGCCGAAAGGGTTTTAACCTGCAGAGGTTCGAAGACCAGTGAACACTTACTAACGCTTTCCCACATGCAGATACTTTATGCCAATTTCCACACTTATTTAGTCATGCAACAACTCGCTTCCAATATCAAAACCCCTACAATGCAAACAAAACGCCATTTCAAAGCATGGCGGGCAATTGCCTCTTTTGCCCCAATGTGTTCAGGTATATTGCACAGCTGGGTTTATTCACCCAGGGATCACGGGTGTGTGAACTGACGGGGTGGTATGACTGGAATAATGTTGAAAATGGCCTAAAACACCCAACAATAGAAACAAAACGACCTCTGAAAGCAGGGCGGGCAATTGCTCCCTTTGTCACAGTGTGTACAGTACTATTGAGTATCACCCAGGACGAATGAGTATGTGAACAGTGCGGGTGATTTGACATATATGATGTTGAAAACGGCGTAAAACACCCACCAATACAAACACAACGACCTTTGAAATCATGGTGAGCAATGGCTTCTCTTTCCACGCTGTTTTCAGTGTTATCGCGTAGTGTTATCGCGTAGCTGGGTTGATTCACCCAGGTCCCATGAGTTTGTGAACTGTGAGGGTGATTGCACATACATGCTATTGAAAACAGCCTAAAACTCCGTACGTACAGTGCACTCAAAACGACCTTTGAAAACATTTTGAGCAATGACTCCTTATACCACACTGTTTTCAGTCTTATCGCGTAGATGGGTTGATTCACCCAGGAAGCATGTGTGTTCGAGCAGTGAGGGCTATTCGACATAAATGCTGTTGTAAACGGCCTAAAAAATCCAACAACGCAATCAAAACGACCTTTGTAAACATGATGAGCAATGGCTACTCTTACCACACTGTTTTCAGTCCTATTGCCTAGCTGGGTAGAATAACCCAGAAAACATGAGTATATGACCTTTGTAAACGTGATAAGCAATGGCTCTTCTTTCCACACTGTTGTCAGTCCTAACGCAAAGCTGGGCTGATTCACCCAGGTCCCATGAGTTTGTGAACTGTGAGGGTGATCGCACATACATACTACTGAAAGCAGCATAAATCTCCGTACAGTGCACTCAAAACGACCTTTGAAAACATGATGAGCAATGGCTCCTTATACCGCACTGTTTTCAGTATTATCACCCAGAAAACATGAGTATGTGGACTGTGATGGCGATTGGGCATACATGCTGTTGAAAACGGCCTAAAACCCCAACAATGCAAGCAAAACGACCTTTGACAATATGATGAGCAATGGCTGTTTTTATCACAATGTTTTCGATAGTTCATTTTATAGGGAGTTTATGTATGTGGAAAAGGGGTTATGGGAAAATCGTTCACTGTACCGCCGAAAGGGTTTTAACCTGCAGAGGTGCGAAGACCAGTGAACACTTACTAACGCTTTCCCACATGCAGATACTTTATGCCAATTTCCACACTTATTTAGTCATGCAACAACTCGCTGACAATATCAAAACCCCTACAATGCAAACAAAACGCCATCTCAAAGCATGGCGGGCAATTGCTTCTTTTGCCCCAACGTGTTCAGGTATATTGCACAGCTGGGTTTATTCACCCAGGGATCACGGGTGTGTGAACTGACGGGGTGGTATGACTGGAATGATGTTGAAAACGGCATAAAACACCCAACAATAGAAACAAAACGACCTCTGAAAGCAGGGCGGGCAATTGCTCCCTTTGTCACAGTGTGTACAGTACTATTGAGTAGCTGGGTCGAATCACCCAGGACGAATGAGTATGTGAACAGTGCGGGTGATTTGACATATATGATGTTGAAAACGGCGTAAAACACCCACCAATACAAACACAACAACCTTTGAAATCATGTTGAGCAATGGCTCCTCTTTCCACACTGTTTTCAGTGTTATCGCGTAGCTGGGTTGATTCACCCAGGTCCCATGAGTTTGTGAACTGTGAGGGTGATTGCACATACATGCTATTGAAAACAGCCTAAAACTCCGTACGTACAGTGCACTCAAAACGACCTTTGAAAACATTTTGAGCAATGGCTCCTTATACCACACTGTTTTCAGTCTTATCGCGTAGATGGGTTGATTCACCCAGGAAGCATGTGTGTTCGAGCAGTGAGGGTTATTCGACATAAATGCTGTTGTAAACGGCCTAAAAAATCCAACAACGCAATCAAAATGACCTTTGTAAACATGATGAGCAATGGCTACTCTTACCACACTGTTTTCAGTCCTATTGCCTAGCTGGGTAGAATAACCCAGAAAACATGAGTATGTGACCTTTGTAAACGTGATAAGCAATGGCTCCTCTTTCCACACTGTTGTCAGTCCTAACGCAAAGCTGGGCTGATTCACCCAGTTCCCATGAGTTTGTGAACTGTGAGGGTGATCGCACATACATGCTACTGAAAGCAGCCTAAATCTCCGTACAGTGCACTCAAAACGACCTTTGAAAACATGATGAGCAATGGCTCCTTATACCGCACTGTTTTCAGTATTATCACCCAGAAAACATGAGTATGTGGACTGTGATGGCGATTGGGCATATATGCTGTTGAAAAACGGCCTAAAACCCCAACAATGCAAGCAAAACGACCTTTGACAACATGATGAGCAATGGCTGTTTTTATCACAATGTTTTCGATAGTTCATTTTATAGGGAGTTTATGTATGTGGGAAAGGGATTATGGGAAAATCGTTCACTGTACCGCCGAAAGGGTTTTAACCTGCAGAGGTGCGAAGACCAGTGAACACTTACTAACGCTTTCCCACATGCAGATACTTTATGCCAATTTCCACACTTATTTAGTCATTGCAACAACTGGCTTCCAATATCAAAACCCCTACAATGCAAACAAAACGCCATTTCAAAGCATGGCGGGCAATTGCTTCTTTTGCCCCAATGTGTTCAGGTATATTGCACAGCTGGGTTTATTCACCCAGGGATCACGGGTGTGTGTGAACTGACGGGGTGGTATGACTGGAATGATGTTGAAAACGGCCTAAAACACCCAACAATAGAAAACAAAACGACCTCTGAAAGCAGGGCGGGCAATTGCTCCATTTGTCACAGTGTGTTACAGTACTATTGAGTAGCTGGGTCGAATCACCCAGGACGAATGAGTATGTGAACAGTGCGGGTGATTTGACATATATGATGTTGAAAACGGCGTAAAACACCCACCAATACAAACACAACGACCTTTGAAATCATGGTGAGGCAATGGCTCCTCTTTCCACACTGTTTTCAGTGTTATCGCGTAGCTGGGTTGATTCACCCAGGTCCCATGAGTTTGTGAACTGTGAGGGTGATTGCACATACATGCTATTGAAAACAGCCTAAAACTCCGTACGTACAGTGCACTCAAAACGACCTTTGAAAACATTTTAAGCAATGGCTCCTTATACCACACTGTTTTCAGTCTTATCGCGAATATGGGTTCATTCACCCAGGAAGCATGTGTGTTCGAGCAGTGAGGGTTATTCGACATAAATGCGGTTGTAAACGGCCTAAAAGATCCAACAACGCAATCAAAACGACCTTTGTAAACATGATGAGCAATGGCTACTCTTACCACACTGTTTTCAGTCCTATTGCCTAGCTGGGTAGAATAACCCAGAAAACATGAGTATGTGACCTTTGTAAACGTGATAATCAATGGCTCCTCTTTCCACACTGTTGTCAGTCCTAACGCAAAGCTGGGCTGATTCACCCAGGTCCCATGAGTTTGTGAACTGTGAGGGTGATCGCACATACATGCTACTGAAAGCAGCCTAAATCTCCGTACAGTGCACTCAAAACGACCTTTGAAAACATGATCAGCAATGGCTCCTTATACCGCACCGTTTTCAGTATTATCACCCAGAAAACATGAGTATGTGGACTGTGATGGCGATTGGGCATACATGCTGTTGAAAACGGCCTAAAACCCCAACAATGCAAGCAAAACGACCTTTGACAACATGATGAGCAATGGCTGTTTTTATCACAATGTTTTCGATAGTTCATTTTATAGGGAGTTTATGTATGTGGGAAAGGGGTTATGGGAAAATCGTTCACTGTACCGCCGAAAGGGTTTTAACCTGCAGAGGTGCGAAGACCAGTGAACACTTACTAACGCTTTCCCACATGCAGATACTTTATGCCAATTTCCACACTTATTTAGTCATGCAACAACTCGCTTCCAATATCAAAACTCCTACAATGCAAACAAAACGCCATTTCAAAGCATGGCGGGCAATTGCTTCTTTTGCCCCAATGTGTTCAGGTATATTGCACAGCTGGGTTTATTCACCCAGGGATCACGGGTGTGTGAACTGACGGGGTGGTATGACTGGAATGATGTTGAAAACGGCCTAAAACACCCACCAATAGAAACAAAACGACCTCTGAAAGCAGGGCGGGCAATTGCTCCCTTTGTCACAGTGTGTACAGTACTATTGAGTAGCTGGGTCGAATCACCCAGGACGAATGAGTATGTGAACAGTGCGGGTGATTTGACATATATGATGTTGAAAACGGCGTAAAACATCCACCAATACAAACACAACGACCTTTGAAATCATGGTGAGCAATGGCTCCTCTTTCCACACTGTTTTCAGTGTTATCGCGTAGCTGGGTTGATTCACCCAGGTCCCATGAGTTTGTGAACTGTGAGGGTGATTGCACATACATGCTATTGAAAACAGCCTAAAACTCCGTACGTACAGTGCACTCAAAACGACCTTTGAAAACATTTTGAGCAATGGCTCCTTATACCACACTGTTTTCAGTCTTATCGCGTAGATGGGTTGATTCACCCAGGAAGCATGTGTGTTCGAGCAGTGAGGGTTATTCGACATAAATGCTGTTGTAAACGGCCTAAAAAATCCAACAACGCAATCAAAACGACCTTTGTAAACATGATGAGCAATGGCTACTCTTACCACACTGTTTTCAGTCCTATTGCCTAGCTGGGTAGAATAACCCAGAAAACATGAGTATGTGACCTTTGTAAACGTGATAAGCAATGGCTCCTCTTTCCACACTGTTGTCAGTCCTAACGCAAAGCTGGGCTGATTCACCCAGGTCCCATGAGTTTGTGAACTGTGAGGGTGATCGCACATACATGCTACTGAAAGCAGCCTAAATCTCCGTACAGTGCACTCAAAACGACCTTTTAAAACATGATGAGCAATGGCTCCTTATACCGCACTGTTTTCAGTATTATCACCCAGAAAACATGAGTATGTGGACTGTGATGGCGATTGGGCATACATGCTGTTGAAAACGGCCTAAAACCCCAACAATGCAAGCAAAACGACCTTTGACAACATGATGAGCAATGGCTGTTTTTATCAAAATGTTTTCGATAGTTCATTGTATAGGGAGTTTATGTATGTGGGAAAGGGGTTATGGGAAAATCGTTCACTGTACCGCCGAAAGGGTTTTAACCTGCAGAGGTGCGAAGACCAGTGAACACGTACTAACGCTTTCCCACATGCAGATACTTTATGCCAATTTCCACACTTATTTAGTCATGCAACAACTCGCTTCCAATATCAAAACCCCTACAATGCAAACAAAACGCCATTTCAAAGCATGGCGGGCAATTGCTTCTTTTGCCCCAATGTGTTCAGGTATATTGCACAGCTGGGTTTATTCACCCAGGGATCACGGGTGTGTGAACTGACGGGGTGGTATGACTGGAATGATGTTGAAAACGGCCTAAAACACCCAACAATAGAAACAAAACGACCTCTGAAAGCAGGGCGGGCAATTGCTCCCTTTGTCACAGTGTGTGCAGTACTATTGAGTAGCTGGGTCGAATCACCCAGGACGAATGAGTATGTGAACAGTGCGGGTGATTTGACATATATGATGTTGAAAACGGCGTAAAACATCCACCAATACAAACACAACGACCTTTGAAATCATGGTGAGCAATGGCTCATCTTTCCACACTGTTTTCAGTGTTATCGCGTAGCTGGGTTGATTCACCCAGGTCCCATGAGTTTGTGAACTGTGAGGGTGATTGCACATACATGCTATTGAAAACAGCCTAAAACTCCGTACGTACAGTGCACTCAAAACGACCTTTGAAAACATTTTGAGCAATGACTCCTTATACCACACTGTTTTCAGTCTTATCGCGTAGATGGGTTGATTCACCCAGGAAGCATGTGTGTTCGAGCAGTGAGGGTTATTCGACATAAATGCTGTTGTAAACGGCCTAAAAAATCCAACAACTCAATCAAAACGACCTTTGTAAACATGATGAGCAATGGCTACTCTTACCACACTGTTTTTAGTCCTATTGCCTAGCTGGGTAGAATAACCCAGAAAACATGAGTATGTGACCTTTGTAAACGTGATAAGCAATGGCTCCTCTTTCCACACCGTTGTCAGTCCTAACGCAAAGCTGGGCTGATTCACCCAGGTCCCATGAGTTTGTGAACTGTGAGGGTGATCGCACATACATGCTACTGAAAGCAGCCTAAATCTCCGTACAGTGCACTCAAAACGACCTTTGAAAACATGATGAGCAATGGCTCCTTATACAGCACTGTTTTCAGTATTATCACCCAGAAAACATGAGTATGTGGACTGTGATGGCGATTGGGCATACATGCTGTTGAAAACGGCCTAAAACCCCAACAATGCAAGCAAAACGACCTTTGACAACATGATGAGCAATGGCTGTTTTTATCACAATGTTTTCGATAGTTCATTTTATAGGGAGTTTATGTATGTGGGAAAGGGGTTATGGGAAAATCGTTCACTGTACCGCCGAAAGGGTTTTAACCTGCAGAGGTGCGAAGACCAGTGAACACTTACTAACGCTTTCCCACATGCAGATACTTTATGCCAATTTCCACACTTATTCAGTCATGCAACAACTCGCTTCCAATATCAAAACCCCTACAATGCAAACAAAACGCCATTTCAAAGCATGGCGGGCAATTGCTTCTTTTGCCCCAATGTGTTCAGGTATATTGCACAGCTGGGTTTATTCACCCAGGGATCACGGGTGTGTGAACTGACCGGATGGTATGACTGGAATGATGTTGAAAACGGCCTAAAACACCCAACAATAGAAACAAAACGACCTCTGAGAGCAGGGCGGGCAATTGCTCCCTTTGTCACAGTGTGTACAGTACTATTGAGTAGCTGGGTCGAATCACCCAGGACGAATGAGTATGTGAACAGTGCGGGTGATTTGACAGATATGATGTTGAAAACGGCGTAAAACACCCACCAATACAAACACAACGACCTTTGAAATCATGGTGAGCAATGGCTCCTCTTTCCACACTGTTTTCAGTGTTATCGCGTAGCTGGGTTGATTCACCCAGGTCCCATGAGTTTGTGAACTGTGAGGGTGATTGCACATACATGCTATTGAAAACAGCCTAAAACTACGTACGTACAGTGCACTCAAAACGACCTTTGAAAACATTTTGAGCAATGGCTCCTTATACCACACTGTTTTCAGTCTTATCGCGTAGATGGGTTGATTCACCCAGGAAGCATGTGTGTTCGAGCAGTGAGGGCTATTCGACATAAATGCTGTTGTAAACGGCCTAAAAAATCCAACAACGCAATCAAAACGACCTTTGTAAACATGATGAGCAATGGCTACTCTTACCACACTGTTTTCAGTCCTATTGCCTAGCTGGGTAGAATAACCCAGAAAACATGAGTATATGACCTTTGTAAACGTGATAAGCAATGGCTCCTCTTTCCACACTGTTGTCAGTCCTAACGCAAAGCTGGGCTGATTCACCCAGGTCCCATGAGTTTGTGAACTGTGAGGGTGATCGCACATACATACTACTGAAAGCAGCATAAATCTCCGTACAGTGCACTCAAAACGACCTTTGAAAACATGATGAGCAATGGCTCCTTATACCGCACTGTTTTCAGTATTATCACCCAGAAAATATGAGTATGTGGACTGTGATGGCGATTGGGCATACATGCTGTTGAAAACGGCCTAAAACCCCAACAATGCAAGCAAAACGACCTTTGACAATATGATGAGCAATGGCTGTTTTTATCACAATGTTTTCGATAGTTCATTTTATAGGGAGTTTATGTATGTGGAAAAGGGGTTATGGGAAAATCGTTCACTGTACCGCCGAAAGGGTTTTAACCTGCAGAGGTGCGAAGACCAGTGAACACTTACTAACGCTTTCCCACATGCAGATACTTTATGCCAATTTCCACACTTATTTAGTCATGCAACAACTCGCTTCCAATATCAAAACCCCTACAATGCAAACAAAACGCCATTTCAAAGCATGGCGGGCAATTGCTTCTTTTGCCCCAACGTGTTCAGGTATATTGCACAGCTGGGTTTATTCACCCAGGGATCACGGGTGTGTGAACTGACCGGATGGTATGACTGGAATGATGTTGAAAACGGCCTAAAACACCCAACAATAGAAACAAAACGACCTCTGAGAGCAGGGCGGGCAATTGCTCCCTTTGTCACAGTGTGTACAGTACTATTGAGTAGCTGGGTCGAATCACCCAGGACGAATGAGTATGTGAACAGTGCGGGTGATTTGACAGATATGATGTTGAAAACGGCGTAAACACCCACCAATACAAACACAACGACCTTTGAAATCATGGTGAGCAATGGCTCCTCTTTCCACACTGTTTTCAGTGTTATCGCGTAGCTGGGTTGATTCACCCAGGTCCCATGAGTTTGTGAACTGTGAGGGTGATTGCACATACATGCTATTGAAAACAGCCTAAAACTACGTACGTACAGTGCACTCAAAACGACCTTTGAAAACATTTTGAGCAATGGCTCCTTATACCACACTGTTTTCAGTCTTATCGCGTAGATGGGTTGATTCACCCAGGAAGCATGTGTGTTCGAGCAGTGAGGGTTATTCGACATAAATGCTGTTGTAAACGGCCTAAAAATCCAACAACGCAATCAAAACGACCTTTGTAAACATGATGAGCAATGGCTACTCTTACCACACTGTTTTCAGTCCTATTGCCTAGCTGGGTAGAATAACCCAGAAAACATGAGTATGTGACCTTTTAAACGTGATAATCAATGGCTCCTCTTTCCACACTGTTGTCAGTCCTAACGCAAAGCTGGGCTGATTCACCCAGGTCCCATGAGTTTGTGAACTGTGAGGGTGATCGCACATACATGCTACTGAAAGCAGCCTAAATCTCCGTACAGTGCACTCAAAACGAACTTTGAAAACATGATGAGCAATGGCTCCTTATACCGCACTGTTTTCAGTATTATCACCCAGAAAACATGAGTATGTGGACTGTGATGGCGATTGGGCATACATGCTGTTGAAAACGGCCTAAAACCCCAACAATGCAAGCAAAACGACCTTTGACAACATGATGAGCAATGGCTGTTTTTATCACAATGTTTTCGATAGTTCATTTTATAGGGAGTTTATGTATGTGGGAAAGGGGTTATGGGAAAATCGTTCACTGTACCGCCGAAAGGGTTTTAACCTGCAGAGGTGCGAAGACCAGTGAACACTTACTAACGCTTTCCCACATGCAGATACTTTATGCCAATTTCCACACTTATTTAGTCATGCAACAACTCGCTTCCAATATCAAAACCCCTACAATGCAAACAAAACGCCATTTCAAAGCATGGCGGGCAATTGCTTCTTTTGCCCCAATGTGTTCAGGTATATTGCACAGCTGGGTTTATTCACCCAGGGATCACGGGTGTGTGGACTGACGGGGTGGTATGACTGGAATGATGTTGAAAACGGCCTAAAACACTCAACAATAGAAACAAACCGACCTCTGAAAGCAGGGCGGGCAATTGCTCCCTTTGTCACAGTGTGTACAGTACTATTGAGTAGCTGGGTCGAATCACCCAGGAAGAATGAGTATGTGAACAGTGCAGGTGATTTGACATATATGATGTAGAAAACGGCGTAAAACACCCACCAATACAAACACAACGACCTTTGAAATCATGGTGAGCAATGGCTCCTCTTTCCACACTGTTTTCAGTGTTATCGCGTAGCTGGGTTGATTCACCCAGGTCCCATGAGTTTGTGAACTGTGAGGGTGATTGCACATACATGCTATTGAAAACAGCCTAAAACTCCGTACGTACAGTGCACTCAAAACGACCTTTGAAAACATTTTGAGCAATTTTGTCCAACATTGATTGTGTATTATAACTGGACGCAACACACCCGATAGGGCCAACATGTATAGTGTATCATAAGTGAACACAACACACCCGATAGGTCCAACATTGAGTGTGTATTATAAGTGAACACAACACACCCGATAGGTCCAACATTGAGTGTGTATCATAAGTGAACACAACACACCCGATAGGTCCAACATTGATTGTGTATTATAAATGAACATAACACACCCGATAGGTCCAACATTGATTGTGTATTATAAGTGAATACAACACACCCGATAGGTCCAACATTGAGTGTGTATCATAAGTGAACACAACACACCTGATAGGTCCAACATTGATTGTGTATTATAAGTGAACACAACACACCCGATATGTCCAACATTGAGTGTGTATCATAAGTGAACACAACACACCCGATAGGTCCAACATTGATTGTGTATTATAAGTGAATACAACACACCCGATAGTTCCAACATTGATAATGTATTATAAGTGAACACAACACACCCGATAGGTCCAACATTGAGTGTGTATCATAAGTGAACACAACACACCCGATAGGTCCAACATTGATTGTGTATTATAAGTGAACAGAACACACCCGATAGGTCCAACATTGATTGTGTATCATAAGTGAACACAACATACCCGATAGCTCCAACATTGATTGTGTATTATATCGTCACACAACACATACGATATCTGACCCAAGTATAGTTTAAGATCAATTCACACATTCAAACATGATGATAACAAGTTCAGTCTTATATGAGACAATTCTTTGATTATCAATTGACTTGATAGCAATTAATGCATAGCCTGACCGGACTGTTCAATTATACAGACTGGTCGCAGATGTCCGAAGACCGAGTTTCTAGCGTTGTAACTCATTTAATGAATTTGTATTTCAGGCTATGCAAAAACAGTTTGGTAGGCGGGTACTACTAAAGTAACACAGACGTACTAGGATAAATGCTTGGAGCTGTTCTGGCTGATATGTATCCAAGATACCCAGGTCTTTATGCACTGTGACGTCGGTGTAAACGGGAAGTTGTTTGATAAGCAGTTATACAAGGAATACACGAGTACCGGGCGATTTATGGATTACTTGGTCTGCCCAGCATTGCACTTGTTCAAAGGGGGTGCAATCGTGTGTAAAGGAACAGTACAGGCTATGGTCGAAAGAGGTTAGAAGAATAGTACCAGTGGTAAAACAACACACGTGACGTTTGTTAGTTAATACACTTTGCGGCAATTATTATTTGTAGACGCTGCGTTTTACGATTATTTTGTTTAACCCTTTGCAACTAATGTCTCTGAGAACCGTGGTGGCAATAAAGAAAGTCGCTCACAATGAACAACTCTACTTTTTCACTTTTCCCTATGACGTTCGCAAGCCTGTATCACAATCAAGTTGTACCTAACATCTATTTCCTTTTGTATAAGCTCCCAATGAAATATCACATGAACTGCACAAATGATAAGCTACTGAACTGATATATATGTTGTCTTGAGTTACATGTCCCTTTTTTTGGTAGAATTGCATAGGAAGGCTACCATAGTTACAGCTGAGTTTTGAAGTTACGTGATGTCAATGACTGAGGACACCATTTATACCAAAATCAGTACGCCATGAAAATAGTGCAAACAATTATTAAGTGAATTGCGGCTGAAAACATAAGCAAAAGTCAAATAAATTTAATTAAAAATCTCCACTTATTCTAGGTAACCAAATAAAATTACAAGAATCTGAATGTGTAAATATCATATTTAAGTGTACTTAAGTATAGGACATTACTACGCCATATACTCAAGTTCGTACTTTCATTGCATAAACAAATCATCCCGGTAAATTGTAACCCTTTGTTCCCTCTAGTTGAGCAAAACCCATTTCTACGGACAAAGTAGATCAAGGCTTCCATAGTTACAGGTGAACATTTTGAAGACACGTGATGTAAATGAGGATACCATTCTCCCAAAATATGTACGCTAAGAAAATAGTTCAAACAAGTTCTTTACTGAATTACGAATGCAAAGATAAGCAAAGGTTAACAAAAAAAAAAAAAAAATATACTAAGTCTAGGTAACCAAATAAAATTACTGGTCTATGAATGTGTACATATCATATTTAAGTGTAATAAAATATTAAGATATCACTACGCCATATACTCAAGTTTGTACTAACACTGCATGAACAAATTACCCTTTGTTAACTCTAGTTACAGAAATAGATGAGCAAATTATATTTTTTTGTGACATTGTAGATTTGTTTGTGATATTTTAATAACATTTCTTTCACGTACAGATGCATTTGCAGCAGACAACTTTTAAAAACATTGTTGCAAAAGTAGACATGAAGAGCAATATCTCCTTTTGCCACAATGTTTTCTATTATTTCCTGAAATATTCAGAAAAATAACCTAAGATATATCAATCATTAGCCACATACAGACCCTTTGTGACACCTCTGTAGCAGACGACTTTTGGAAATATGGTGAACTTGCTACGGTATCAGAAAAGGTGAAATATGCACATTTTAGAAAAATATTTTCCCCTGAATTCGCTTGTCTGATATAATGTGGTAGACTCTCTACAAATATATTCATATTGACAGGATGTTCAAAAAAGGGGCAAATGAAAAAATGAAAACTACATTATTATGTTCTTATGAAAGTGCTTGTCTGATTTCAAGATAGTTTAGCAGAACTATTCATTCAGTGATTCTCTACATGTGTTTCATTCTTATTGATTGGTTGAAAATCATAGAAACCAGGTGGCATCTGAAAAGGAAAAAAATATCTTTAAGCTTCAAATGACATCCCATCCTTATCCGATGAACACATTTAAAACAACCATCACAGGAATGGTCTTTTGCCGGTCTGTTACGTAATTATGTTCAAAGATATATATTCTATGTAGAACTCTTGTTTGTTCGGTATCAGAAAGGGAGTAAAAGTACCAATATTTAAAATTCTACTCCTCTAAATCAACTTGTCCGGTTTAAAAGTTATTACGTAGAAATGTTCATTCAGTGACTCTCTATGCAAACTGTCCAAGCCATATTAATTGGTTGAAAAAAAGGGCATCGAAGCGGCATCAGAAAAGCGCAAATTAACAAAATGTTAAAACTCAATTTTGATTAAAGTCCTTATCTGATGTGTTCCTTTAGTGACCGTCTTCACACTCATTTAAGCCATATTGATTGGTTAAAAGACATTAAATGCATTGTAACAATTTGAAAGAGGACTACCAAAGGAACATTCAATTTAAGTTTCATATTAAATTTGGTTGATATCGGTCCAATGATTTTGGAGGAAATGTCATTTGAAGATGACAGTTCATTAACCCTTTTTCTGATGCCACAAAGCATATAAAGGGTCAGTAAAAGAACATTTATGCTAAATTGTCTTGAAATCTGGCAATATCTTTAAGAAGAATGGAATTGTAAAGTTTTGTCATTTTGTCCCTTTTCAGATGCCGCCTTGCTACTCTGTTTTCAACAAATCAATTAGGCTGAACAGATTTGGTAGAGGGTCATTCAAGGAACATGTCGACTAAACTATCTTAGAATTTGACAAGCGGATTCTGGAAGAGAAGCAATTGTCTAAGTCTTAGTCATTTTTTCTCACTTTCTGAACCGCAGCAACCAACGTTCTACACATAATGTAAGTCTTTGAACAATTTTGAAAGAGACATTCCTATGAAGTTTAGATGAAATTGGTCCAGTTAAATGGTATGGGTTGTCATTTATAGCTATAATTTAAATTAACCACTTTTTTTTTTGTGTTGACGCTTGATTGCTTTGATTGTGTATCCAATCAATATGGCTTGAACAAATTAAGAAGAGGATCACTGAAGTAAGATTTCTATGCAATTTTCTTAAAATGAGACAATCTCTTTCATAATAATATATATTATGTTTCGTGTTGCCTCTTTTCTGATGCCACCTGGCTTCAATATTTCTAAACCAAATCAGTATCGGTTGAACATTTTGTGTAGAGGGTCACCCAAGGATCATTTTAACCAAATGATATTGGAATGGGAGAAGCAGACTTATAGAAGATGAATTTTAAAGATAGGCACTTTTCCCCCTTTTTTTGATGCCGAGGCAACCAAAGTTCTCCATATAATTTAAATATTTGAATAACTTTGAAAGAGGGGATTAACAAATGAACGTTCTTGTGAAGTTATATTGAAATTGGTCATTTGGTTTAGGAAAAGAGGTTGTTTGAAGCTAACATTTCACGACGAATGACGGACGATGGACAACGGACAGAGATTGACCAGAATAGACCCTGTAGACCGAACGATATATTCGAAGTTAGGGTTAAAGACCAACAAGAATGTATGATCTTATAACTATTGCATTCTAGCCTGATGCCTCATTTTTGTCTGTCATGGTGGGGATTTTTCAGATAAATATGTCTGTAAGCACTTCTGCATCTCCTCTTAAACGGTCATAATTCTACCTTGAGTACTTTCAGTACTTTGATTACATTATATGGTCAGGCATATATACATGTACCTATAATATCGGCGCAATTTGACATGGTAGGGCAAGCACAAGGCTATACAGACAACTTTTTTGTTGAAGAACCGGGTTTTCTTCAATCTCACAAGTAGGTTGTTTCATTATTTATGAATTATTCCAGACATCAAATTGTTTTTGTCCGCCGTATATAATAGTATGCTAAAGCGATATATAAAGGGATGTGACCAATTTAATCGCCATTGTTGGTTCATGCCAGACGTACTAATTTACTAAAATATACCGGTTACCAGACTCATTTATACATGTTGAGTTTGAATATAAATTTATATTTCATCTGCTCGCTCATGTTGTTTTTACTGTACATTAGAACAATCAGTGTTCTATTCATTGCATGCTGGGATGTACTCTGATTCATCTAACAGGATAGCTGCCAGTAGTCTGGAGTTCCTTCCCCTTATTTACTATCATATATGAAGTCGGGAACCAGACTAAGCTGCCAGCCGACTCTACCAATCAAAATACAGATTTTAATGAGCACACTTTCCAGTGCTTGGTGAGTTATGTAAATATGAATACACCCTTTACTGGTTCCTCATTGAACATACCTATATTATGACCTATTTATACGATAGTGTGTATATGAGGATAGTCTGGTTCCCGACTTCATATGATAGTAAATAAGGAGAAGGAACTCCAGACTAATATGGGGAGGGAGTCTCATTTAAATCAGACCAAAATACTTCGCCCTACGTATATTGGATCTGACGTCCCCTCATATAGGGTCGTTTCGGATTGACTTAATACACCTGACAACATATGAGTACGTGCTCGGTTTTTAGCTCTATTGGCCAAAGGCCAGAAGGGCTTACGTCGTGGCGATTCGTCCGTCGTCCGTGCGTGCGTGCGGTCGTCCGTGCGTGCGTGCGTCCGTCCGTAAACAATTTCTTGTTAACACGATACAGTCTTCAACCAAACTTATACAGTAGTTAGATATCCATGAGAGCTCGGTTCCGTTTAAAAACCAGCCAGATCCGCCCATGCATGACTGGATTATGGCCCTTGAAATGGTCAAAATTGCTATAAAAGAGCATGTTAACACGATACAGTCTTCACTTTTAATTGTATCTCAACCAAACTTATACAGTAGTTAGATATCCATGAGAGCTCGGTTCCTTTCGAAAACCAGTCACAGATTCGCCCATGCATGACTGGATTATGACCCTTGAAATGGTCAAAATTAGTATAAAAGAGCTTGTTAACACGATACAGTCTTCACTTTTGATCTTATCTCAATCAAACTTATACAGTAGTTAGATATCAATGAGAGCTTGATTCCTTTCAAAAACCAAAAAAAAAAATGAATTGTATCTCAATCAAACTTATACAATAATTAGATATCCATGAGAGCTCAGTTCCTTTCCAAAACCAGCCAGATCCGCCAATGCATGACTGGATTATAACCATTGGAATTGTCAAAATTGCTATAATAGAGCTTGTTAACACGATACAGTCTCTTTTTTTTTTATTGTATCTCAATAAAACTTATACAGTAGTTAGATATCCATGAGAGCTTGATTCCTTTCGAAAACAAGCCAGATCCGCCCCATGCATGACTGAATTATGGCCCTTGAAATTGTCAAAATTGCTATAATAGGGCTTGTTAACATGATGCAGTCCTTATTTTTGATTGTATCTCAATCAAACTTATACAGTAGTTAGATATCCATGAGAGTTTGGTTCATTTCTAAAAAAACGGCCAGATCTACCCATGCATTGCTGGATTATGGCCCTTGAAATGGTCAAAATTGCTATAATACAGCTTGTGAACACAATAGAGCTTCCATTTACTATCTGATCTTCACCAAACTTAGATAGTATTTGAAAATTGATGACATATTGGTTCCTTTTGAAACGAGCCAGATTAATGCCAGTAGAGCATAGGCCCTCATGGGCCTCTTGTTATGTCATATGTAGTCGCACGATATAACAAACGCACGTGATATACAATGGGAACACTCGACAATTATCGCGTCTCTATATTTTTTTTTATATGGGTCATCTAACCTGTTTACATAAGTCGTAAACATAATTTACATAATATTTTGTAAGCGACTATTCGATTGAAAGACGCACAGGTCAATCTGAGACGACCTGTTTTGGGCAGTCATCAGATCTATATACGAGCTAGCCAAGATTAGGCCGGTTTTAATGAGATTGATGGGGAGGTAAATGTTCAATTAAGCATTTTGCCTGTCTATGTTGCCAAAGCTATGACCTGGAAAGGTGTTTAATAAAAAAATAATATGCTCATAGCTCGCCGATCTTCGTGTGTTTATTTACAAGTACAAGTTTTCGTTTTCTTTGAGTTCAACTGCATTTATATGGGTCATCGTTATATTTGGTAAGCGACTTTTCGATTGGCTGACGCAAAGGTCAATCTGAAATGACCTGTATCGGGCAGTCATCATATCTATATACGAGCTAGCCAAGATTAGGCCGGTTTTAATGAGATTGATGGGGAGGTAACTATTCTAAAAAGTCCACTGCTTTCTTTACATGGCAACATAAGTCACGACATACGAACGTTTTTGTTGTAAGATCAGATACGTATACTACTGTTAAATATGTTCGCCAATTTGTCCTACATATTCAAATTTAAAGCGCTGCATCCAATTATTGTATTGAGTGAGTACAGTTAACAAGACTCGTCTATTCATGACGCTTCCCGTGTAAATATGTTTTCAATTTGAACCAATCTTATGTATTAACGATTAAAGGGAACCCAGAGCATCAAGTTGTTCCCCATTAAGTCCGGTCAGAGTAAACTATTCTTCTCCGATCTTAACATTATCGTAAAAACATCCCAGAATCACGTAGAGAAAATAAAGACAAAAATAGCCATTAATTAACCCTGTATTTATTTATTGTTTGTTTTTATTTACCCTCGCCGTGCAGAATTAACTATTTGGCGAGCAGACAAAGTAAGATACAAGAAAGTTCGGGTGCGATACCCTAGCTCTTTCCGAAAATACCTCTTGGTTCTTGTACGTGTCCGGTGTATAGCACCGATACACGCGAGGTTATTTTTCCTGGAGGTGACCAGTACTTAATCTCTAGTTGAGTGGGAGACGCTTAAAAGCATCCCTAAAATTTCCAGAACCCGGACCGGGATTTGAACCCCAGACCTCTTGATTGACAGTCCAGTGTTTTAACCACTGGCAGTCCAGTGTGTTAACCACTGGACTACCGTGCCTCTAATTAACCATTTCAAACATATAGACGCTTTCTAGCGCAATTGCTTCAGACGACTTTGAACAAAAAAAACCCCACTGTAACAAAAGAAGAATTGCTTAGTGGCAAGGATAATCAATTATAATGTTTAGTCGGTTTTGGTCATTAAACGTTATTCAAGACAGTGAAGATCATGATCAGACGGTTTGAAAGCGAACGCCGATCTGGATCTTCGCTGGTTAAAAATGGTGTTTGTATGACGTGGCCTTGTTTTTATATGTGTAATACATAAGAGCCGTCCCACGAGAAAACCAACATTATGGTCTCTGTGTAATGTATCGACCCAGCTCAGTCTGCGCAGGTTTAATCCGGGCCGACACATTCCGTCTTAAAGGGATAGAGGTATAGAGTAATGATTCCCGAAACAGAAAATCCACAGGAGGCGAAAGTGTCTGTCCGGGTAAGTATACACGGCATACTTAGGCTTATCCGGGTCGATATTTTAAGCAGAGACCACAATGTTGGTTTTTTTGCGGGACGGCTCATAAAATTATCTGATTTACCATTACATACTCATTAATCACAAGGTCGGTTTTGCTGCGGTTATGCGACCATCATAGTAGTAAAACCATTTATTTTTCGGAGTTGGCAGCCTGCCAATTGCTGTTTAACACCAAACAACACATTTTAGGGTGAGACTGCGCGAGAAAAATAGTTCAACATGGATTCAACAAAACTGCATTTAAAATATTAAGATCTCCCAAAAACAGATCATTATAATGTTGTTGGAACATCAGTGAAAAACTTTATTCGTGAGTTCTCACTCCAATATAAGTTTAACAAATATTTTAGAAATTAATGCGTCGAGAGGTCAAATATGGAAGCTTATTAACTATTAACATTCGCGAAGTGGAACGGATAAATGAAGTGGCGGATTTAGCGGGGGGCTCGTAGGGCCCGTGAAAAATGCAATGGCGGATTTAGCGGGGCCCGTGCTAGAAAAGATAGGATGACTGAAAGGGAATGAGAGTGCATAATCTACAAGAGAGGGGGAGCGGCAGTGAAGTGAATGAGACCATGCCTCTCCTCTTCAGCCACCAATGCACCAATAACTAAGTTGTAGCGGTAGAGTGCAAACGCCAACCTCTTCCGCATCCGGGCGACCCGATCGCGATGTGCAGGTGCCCGCAAGCGCTGTAGAGGTATCAACGTAATTTTTAACTTGATCATGTTAAAACTGTATCATAATGTTTGTATTGATGATATGTAGGCAAAGTTCGAATATTGGTGAGGTCTGTTAGAAAACTAGGTCACTAGACCAAATTGAAAGAAAATCTCGTTAGCACTGTATAAGCCGTATTTTCGGCTTCAGCAGTTTAAAATTAGGTAAGAATGTTGATCCTAATGATTTCTAGGCCAAGTTCAAATATTGGTAATGCCGGATCAAAAACTAGGTCACTAGGCTAATTTGAAGGAAAATCTTATTAACGATCTAGAGGCCGCATTTTTTATTCAGCAGCTTGAAATTGTGTCTGAATTATATTGTATATATATTTAGGTCAAGTTAGACTAGTGATCATATTGGGTCGGAAACTAGGTCACTACGCCAAATTGAAGAGTTATCTTGTTAACACTCTGGATGCTGCATTTTAACTTGAGCATTTTGAAACTGTTTCAGAATATTTGTCTTGCTGATATATTGGCCAAGTTTGAAAATGGGTCATGTCTGTTCAAAAACTAGGTCACTAGGCCAAATTGAATTAAACTCTTGTCAACACTGTAGAAGCCACATTTTTTAAAATGTGGTCAGAATGTTTATCTTAATGATATCTAGGTCAAGTTTGAATATAGATCATGCTGGATTAAATACAAGGTCACTAGGCCAACTTGAAGGAAAATCGTATTAATACTCTGGAGGCCGCATTCTTTGCTTCAGGAGCTTGAAACTTTGTCAGAATAGCTGTATTGATAATATCTAGTCCATTTTCGAATATGGGTCATATCAGGTAAAACAAAATAGGTCACTAGGCCAAATAAAGGAAAATCTGGATAACACTCTGGAGGTTGCATTTTAATTCTTTGTTAGAATGGTTGTCTTGATTTCTCCCAGTCTTGTACATGGTTTAGAGAATTATTTCTACTTGATGGAAATGTTTGTAACTTTGACATATTGCTCAATATAATAAGGCAGAAACTTCAAAATATTCTGCTTAAACCTGCTGTCAAATTTTCCTTTGATTCTTCATGTCTTAAATGTGTATACTTGTGAGCTCTTGCCCTCAGGTAAGCGATATAGTGCCAACAAGGTCCTCCTGTGTTCAAATTGGCAGTTTCATAATATTTACTATTTAAAAACATAAACGTAAACATAAGCTGCAATTGTTAATTCCTTTCACATGTTCAATACTTCTCCAACCTTCCTGCAGCCCCAAAGCCGTCGGAACTTTCAGTGCTTTGATTTGTAACGGAATGCATGTTAAGACATATTTCTAACCTTGTATATATTTTAAATCCATTTTATGATTATTAATAACATTATAAACTATATCGATTTAAATGTGTTCATTTGACAAAAATGTCTATTCCAAAAGTCGAACTGCGATGATCCAGTCGGTAAACACGTGGCCTATCGATCCCGAGTGCGAATCACGACTCTCTCATACAATGACAAATATTTTATTGATTTAAGGCCATCTCTCATACTAAAGAAGAAGAAATTACTCATACTAAGCTAGTAGTTTATCTTTTCCCCCACGTTTATCGCTAACCCAACAAATACTTCATATCATCATATATATCAGGTAAACAGTTAAACAGTTTCGGGGAAATCTACATCCTTCTTGGAAACGTTGAAAGTGAAAGTAAGAAACGGTAAAGACGATTACATAAAAAGAGGTAAAATCATCTGTAATGAGAATTTCAGTCAGGATACATCAAGTTGGTAATGTTTTCTTCTGCTTATGATAATGGGTATATTTGTTTATTTGTATGGTGTTTTACGCCTCTAACAACGATATTTCAGTTATACCACATCGTTTGCTGGAGAGGATACCAGTACTACTGGTCCATTTATCCTGAAACAAGCGCCTCGGTTACAATGTTTAATCCCACAATCCTGTGCGCCAAGAAGTAAACGCTATTGCTACCATTTTCAAAGACTTTGGTATATCCCGGCCGGGGATCGAACCCGCAACCTCCCTCACCCTAGATGGACACTTTACCACAACCCCACCGAGGCGGTGTATTGCAAGAGAAGAAATCTGTTAATGCCGGATAACAGGGTGTAAAAGTAACGTTTAATGTGTGACCTGATTCCTAATATTAAACATCTGATGTAAAAAACTAAATAAACCATTATTTCGAGAAAAAGTAGAAAGCAATGCGTTAAAAGGTGAACATTTTGATGATGAGGACGTACTTGTTAATAATCATTCTCTCTGTAAATTATCACAAAACAATCTAGCGACGATTTGTCCAGTTGATTAGTTTATAAGGTATACTTGTATATAATAATAAACCAGATTCGAGACAACATTTGTAACTATAACTCTGTGTACATCAAGGACAGTTTTACTTTCGTTTTCGAATTAATAAATGTTCTGTCTTTGTGAACATTATGACTCTTGTTTTCTACAAACAAATGCTGTTTTACTTTCGTTTTCGACATAATAAATGTTGTTATTATGAAATTTCACTGTATATGAAGGATGTAAGACGCATTAATCGGAGGAGAGGTCATATGTCACATCGATTTTGAGCTACGTGTATCTATGTCTAAAACAGAACATAAGCCCATATCCAGATCATTTCTGTTCCTGGTACGATACGTGTAGGGTCATTTACATTCACCCTTATCTACCAACTTTATATGACACATAAAATGCCTACGTTTAAACGTTGTCTAATTGCAAGAAAATAAGAAGAAAGCAAGTGTTATTTGTGGGATACGTTATGGTTAAAACAAAATAACAAGAGTCATAACAGGGCTTGTATAGCTCCACTCAACATTGTGGCGAAAGGAGACAATTATCAACATGCATTTATGCCTTTTTTCATAATTTTGTCTATAAAGTTTTTAAATTCGTCTTTTTCAAAGTTGTTGTATGGGGAAAGAGTTAAGTTAACATTTTAGGCATACCATGACAATGATTTTTCAAACAAAACATTAGTTAGAAGGGTTATGACATCACTGTATCATTGAATTATTATCCGAGTGCAAGTTGGCGTAAAACAGCGATATTTCTAACGTTGATTTGTGTATATATATGCAACGAATCAAACACTTTTTTTTGTAGTTGATATATTACCGTTTGGTTCTACCACGCAGTTATTTACATTTGTCAAGTATAATACCAACTGAAATTCTGTCCATTGCTGTTTAGCAGTCTGCGGCTCGAAATTGAAATTTTAAATGGCTTGCATATTATTATCGTTATTATTATGTTGGGCACTCGTTACCAGGGCATCTTTGCCATTGCAAAGTACTTGAACCTGACATTTGACAAAACATTTAAGCACGAAACTGTGTGTTTAGTCGTATATGTATTTAGTCAATGGATCTTATAAAACTCGTTCATTAATCAAGTTAAGTGATTTGTCTAAGACATTCTACCAACACGCGTCATGGTACATTAACTTATGTAATTATATTCTATTCACAACTACTTTCGTGTTATTTGGTAAATTCATAGTATATTTTTGGCCGGTGGCCTTGTTTTACCGACTATTTGCATTGAAGTTGTATTGTAATTATCGATTAACCTTAAATCAAAGAGACTTGAAGAGATAATCGATTGTCTGTATATTTAGGTCAAAGGGAAGTAAATAGGATCGGCTTGCCG